>JBAMJR010000804.1:0-5000 GCA_038501785.1 Myoxocephalus aenaeus
AAACGGGTTGTAGATTTGATACGGCTCTCAATTAATGCTCAATGTTGAGCTGAGATCTGTTTTCTGATGAGAGACAACAGCAGAAAAGACCTCATGGAGGCTTTTGGCAAAACACCAAGAATCGTTGAGTCGTGCAGCGTAACCTGTTAACGTAACGTAAACATTTACATGAAGTACAGGTATTTCTCCATGTATTCATTAATGACTTAGTTTTATGTCCGTGTACTTTTTACTTTTGGACTATGTAAAGTTATCATGTTCATGGAGAGTGTTCGTCCTGAAGCCACAAGGTAGCGTTCATCCTGTTCTCATAGTTTCATGTTGAAGTGTCCTTGAGCAAGACACTGAAGCCCCAGAGCTTCACAGCAGCTCACTGCTCCTTAATTACTAAGGATGGTGAAATGCAGAGAATAAATTCCCCACTGTGGGATTAATAAAGGATTATTAAATAAAATAATACCTGTAATACCTCTGAGCCCCACTAGAGGGTTGCGCCCCACAGTTTGAGAACCACTGGTCTAAACACTGATTGGTTGTTTACAAAGTCACATGATCAGAGATCAGAGACCAGAGGAACATCATGATGTCCTGGTCACATGATCTACTGGGTACTGAGGATAACACTTGATTCATTCTGTGATGCTTTAATTTAACGGTTAAGTCCTAAACAAAGCTGCAGCAGAAGATGTTCACGTGTTTTAAACCTGGTTGATAGAAGAAGCACTACATGAATAAAGCGGTTACCATCTTATAGAGGTCTGACACGCTGATCTGGTCTTCATCCACCATCTCAAACTCCTTCCTGGGGACCAGGTCCAGACCCAGGTGTCTGAGGGGAGGAGTCACAGTCTTTACACACACTCTCACACGTGTGTGTGTGTGTGTGTGTGTACGTGTGTGTACGTGTGTGTGTCTCACTCGTTGCCCCAGTCCAGCCTCACGGTGATGTGTCTCTTGACGTCTCTGCTCTGGTCCTGCGTCAGGTGACCAGACAGGAGCTGCCTCCTCAGGTCCATCTGCTCCAGCATCACATGGCGGACTTTGTAGAACAGATCCACCTTGTGTTTCTGATGGGGGGGGGGGGGGGGGGGGGGAGATACTTCATTTAAAAACTAAGGATGCACAGATTAGACGACAGGTCCATGGTCTTGACAAGTGAACACACACACACACATAGACACACACACACACACACACACACACACACACACACACACACACACACACACACACACACACACACACACACACACACACACACATTGTAAGTGTGGAAGCTCTACACTCACACACACATCGTTCTGAGTGTCTTTAACATAATATCTAACACACAGGTGTCCTGCTTGTAACATGAATATATAATAATATGATTCATGAGTCATTGTGTCCACAGGGAAGTCCTTTTCCTGCATCAACCCTGATTTACATGTTTTTAGGCATTCAATGATAAAAACAAAACTTTTAGCCATAGAGTACCATTTCAGTAGTTGCTAAGCAACAGCGAGAGTAACTCTCCTCAGCGTTTGTTTTTAAGGAGACGCCCAGTGGACACAGAGTTCACCACCTCAACACTTTGTGTGTGAAAGCTGCATTCTCTCTCCTGACTACCACCTCCCACCACCTCCCACCACCTCCCACCATCGCCCACCACCTCCCACCATCGCCCACCACCGCCCACCACCTCCCACCATCGCCCACCACCTCCCACCACCTCCCACCACCGCCCACCATCGCCCACCACCGCCCACCACCTCCCACCATCGCCCACCACCGCCCACCACCTCCCACCACCTCCCACCACCGCCCACCACCGCCCACCATCGCCCACCACCTCCCACCACCTCCCACCACCGCCCACCACCGCCCACCATCGCCCACCATCGCCCACCATCGCCCACCACCTCCCACCACCTCCCACCACCGCCCACCATCGCCCACCACCGCCCACCACCTCCCACCATCGCCCACCACCGCCCACCACCTCCCACCACCTCCCACCACCGCCCACCACCGCCCACCATCGCCCACCACCTCCCACCACCTCCCACCACCCGCCCACCACCGCCCACCATCGCCCACCACCTCCCACCACCTCCCACCACCTCCCACCACCGCCCACCATCGCCCACCATCGCCCACCACCTCCCACCACCTCCCACCATCGCCCACCATCACACACCATCGCCCACCACAGCCCACCATCGCCCACCATCGCCCACCACCGCCCACCACAGCCCACCATCGCCCACCATCGCCCACCATCGCCCACCATCGCCCACCATCGCCCACCACCGCCCACCACAGCCCACCATCGCCCACCATCGCCCACCACCTCCCACCACCTCCCACCACCTCCCACCATCGCCCACCATCACCCACCATCGCCCACCACAGCCCACCATCGCCCACCACCGCCCACCACAGCCCACCATCGCCCACCATCACCCACCATCGCCCACCACAGCCCACCATCGCCCACCATCGCCCACCACCGCCCACCACAGCCCACCATCGCCCACCACCGCCCACCACAGCCCACCATCACCCACCATCGCCCACCACCGCCCACCACCTCCCACCACCGCCCACCACCGCCCACCACCTCCCACCACCTCCCACCATCGCCCCACCACCTCCCACCACAGCCCACCATCGCCCACCATCGCCCACCACCGCCCACCACCTCCCACCACCGCCCACCACCTCCCACCACCGCCCACCACCGCCCACCCACCTCCCACCACCTCCCACCATCACCCACCATCGCCCACCATCGCCCACCACCGCCCACCACCGCCCACCACCGCCCACCATCGCCCACCACCGCCCACCACAGCCCACCATCACCCACCACAGCCCACCATCACCCACCATCGCCCACCCCCGCCCACCATCGCCCACCATCACCCACCATCGCCCACCATCGCCCACCACCGCCCACCACCGCCCACCACCTCCCACCACCTCCCACCACCGCCCACCACCTCCCACCACCTCCCACCATCGCCCACCACCTCCCACCCACCGCCCACCACCTCCCACCACCTCCCACCATCGCCCACCATCGCCCCACCATCGCCCACCACCTCCCACCATCTCCCACCACCTCCCACCACCGCCCACCACCGCCCACCATCGCACACCACCGCCCACCACCTCCCACCACCTCCCACCATCGCCCACCACCTCCCACCATCTCCCACCACCGCCCACCACCGCCCACCACCGCCCACCACCGCCCACCACCTCCCACCACCTCCCACCATCGCCCACCACCTCCCACCACCTCCCACCACCGCCCACCACCTCCCACCATCGCCCACCATCGCCCACCACCGCCCACCCACCGCCCACCACCTCCCACCACCTCCCACCATCGCCCACCACCTCCCACCACCGCCCACCACCTCCCACCATCGCCCACCACCTCCCACCATCGCCCACCACCGCCCACCACCTCCCACCACCGCCCACCACCTCCCACCATCGCCCACCACCTCCCACCATCGCCCACCACCCGCCCACCACCTCCCACCACCTCCCACCACCGCCCACCACCTCCCACCATCGCCCACCACCGCCCACCACCTCCCACCACCGCCCACCATCGCCCACCACCGCCCACCACCGCCCACCACCTCCCACCACCTCCCACCATCGCCCACCACCTCCCACCATCGCCCACCACCTCCCACCACCTCCCACCATCGCCCACCATCGCCCACCACCTCCCACCATCGCCCACCACCTCCCACCACCTCCCACCATCGCCCACCACCTCCCACCACCTCCCACCATCCCACATTTGGGAGCTCTGGTGCTCTGGGGTTCCCTGTACCCATTCTTTAAGTAGTCGTATGAACCCCAAATGAGTTCTAATACTTGGTTAATTTATATAGATTTTTTCAGAATTTTATAATTGTAGAGCGACAGACAGGAAGTAGAGCTATGTGTCCTCACACAGAATAACAGACAGGAAGTAGAGCCACGAGTGTCCTCAGGTGGAGCAAGAGACAGGAAGTAAAGCGACAGACAGGAAGTAGAGCGACAGACAGGAAGTAGAGCCATGTGTCCTCACGCAGAGCAACAGACAGGAAGTAGAGCGACAGACAGGAAGTAGAGCCATGTGTCCTCAGGCGGAGCGAGAGACATGAACTAGAGCGACAGACAGGAAGTAAAGCGACAGACAGGAAGTAAAGTGACAGAGAGGAAGTAGAGCCACGTGTCCTCAGGCGGAGCGAGAGACATGAAGTAGAGCGACAGACAGGAAGTAAAGCGACAGACAGGAAGTAAAGCGACAGACAGGAAGTAAAGTGACAGAGAGGAAGTAGAGCCACGTGTCCTCAGGCGGAGCGAGAGATATGAACTAGAGCGACAGACAGGAAGTAGAGATGCATGTGTCTTCACACGGAGCGACAGACGCGTGACAGTTGGCGTTCTAAACAGCGAGCTGTTGGCTTCCCTCCACAGAGCTGTCAGTCAGACTGAACCAGAGATACAGAAGACCAAACTGTGGATCAAACCATTACAGAGGTGCAGATATTAATGTGTTTAAGAATAGAGCTGCCGTGTTTCAACAAACCACAATTTTTCCAGGAGAGCACGAAGCCACGAAGGAAAAGGACTTCCTCAGACTTCTGGCGGTCAGCAGCACGCCAAGCGGCTCCAGAGGAAATGTTTCCGTAAAGTCTCTGGAGGAAAACGTTAAATATCCACGTAGCTTTTGTCCGGTTCCAGACATCAAGACCTTCTGAGGTTTCTGCTGCCGTCGCATGACTTCAAAGCTTTCTCCTGAAACCCAACGCCAATTATCCCCAGACGTTAGTCTGGCCCCGTTAAGGAGGAGTCCCCATTAAAACCACAGAGCAAGACATCCACTGAGAGCTTCGCTCACTTCCTGCATCAATATTTGAGTGTCTTGATTCTGTTCTGTGTTTGTGGCGGAGCAGAGGCTCTTCTGGTGGATTGTCACTGGACTTCTTTGTTTCAGCCACTTCCTC
>JBAMJR010000804.1:7500-17500 GCA_038501785.1 Myoxocephalus aenaeus
CACGACATATAATAAATAACTTTTCTTAAGATCTCATATGAACCGTTGTTTGAGGAGAAGTTTACTTTATTTCTAGAGAAAAAAACAAGTCATCACGTCTAACTTTTAAGCAGCCTGGTCTCTTAAAAAATAATGAATTCAACTAAAACCTCTAAATAATTAATGTTGATTAAAGTGGCTCCTTTATTTTGGAGCATAAACACGACAGATTGAGTTTGACTTCCTGTCTGATTTTATACTTAAGAGTTGGTAACAAAGTGGAACAAGAGCAGTGAAGTGAACTGCTGCATGAACACACACACACACACACACACACACACACACACACACACACACACACACACACACACACACACACACACACACACACACACACACACACACACACACACACACACACACACACACCAGCCTCTCTGCCCTGGAGGTCTGCATGAAACAGTAAAGGATTCTCTAAACCCAATTAATTTACTCGCCGTGTCTCTAATTAAAAAACTCTTATGCAAATCCCAGTTTCGCTCCGTAACTCTGATTAATCTGCAGTTCCCAATCTTTATGTAAATGTATAAAAATATGTACTCTTGAAGTTGGAAGGGAATGAGAAACGAGGAGGTTCATTCCTTACTGAGGGAGAAAAACAACAGAAACAACTCATCAAATATGATCTTAAACGTCTTCGGCTACGAAAAGATGAAGAAGAAGAAGATGAAGAAGAAGAAGACTAACTAGTAGTTTAGTTAAACATAACTAGTAGTTTAGTTAAACATAACTAGTAGTTTAGTTAAACCTAACTAGTAGTTTAGTTAAACCTAACTAGTAGTTTAATTAAACCTAACTAGTAGTTTAGTTAAACATAACTAGTAGTTTAGTTAAACCTAACTAGTAGTTTAATTAAACCTAACTAGTAGTTTAGTTAAACATAACTAGTAGTTTAGTTAAACATAACTAGTAGTTTAGTTGAACATAACTAGTAGTTTAGTGAAACATAACTAGTAGTTTAGTTAAACCTAACTAGTAGTTTAATTAAACCTAACTAGTAGTTTAGTTAAACATAACTAGTAGTTTAGTTAAACATAACTAGTAGTTTAATTAAACCTAACTAGTAGTTTAATTAAACATAACTAGTAGTTTAGTTAAACATAACTAGTAGTTTAGTTAAACATAACTAGTAGTTTAGTTTCTTTCTGTAACATTCGTTTCCTTGCAGACAGAACTAAGAAGTAAAATGTGTCGGAGAAAGAAAATAACTTTCCTGATGGATCTTTTGTTGAAGTTATTCTTCACATTCAGTTATCAGAGAACTCACCCTCTGTTGGTGACCACAGCTTTCTTCAAGTGGATGTAGCTGGCTGGAAACACTCCCTGGAGAGAGAGAGAGAGAGGGGAGAGAGAGAGAGAGAGAGAGAGAGAGAGAGAGAGAGAGGGAGAGAGAGAGAGAGAGGGAGAGAGAGGGAGAGAGAGAGAGAGAGAGAGAGAGAGAGGGAGAGAGAGAGAGAGAGAGAGAGAGAGAGAGAGAGAGAGAGAGAGAGAGAGGGAGAGAGAGAGGGAGAGAGGGAGAGAGAGAGAGAGGGAGAGAGAGAGAGGGAGAGAGAGAGAGAGAGAGAGAGAGAGGGAGAGGGAGAGAGAGGGAGAGAGAGGGAGAGGGAGAGAGAGAGAGAGAGAGAGGGAGAGAGAGAGACATAAAGAGGACATTAACACCAGCATCAGACGTTCTGTTCATCGTCTCCTGAAGACGATTCACTGCATGTTTATATTTCAGTTCGATGAGACACATCTTCAGGAGGTCAAGGAGAACCGGTGCCTCACTGTCAGAGACAGTTCCCATAATGCATTGCGTACTCTATCCTCCCTGCCTCTTCTCCTGATGCCAGCACGACACCAAATGGTGGATGCGGTTGTGATTCCGGCCGCATGCCAGAGAGCTGAAGACTGAAGGCTTCATGACTCCGTCCTGCTGACCTGGTGCTGCCCGGAGCCGCGCGCCGGCAGTGGAGCTTAGTCCATGAAGGTTTCATGGACGTAAAGCACCGACCTGTGGACCTGAGACCCAGAACAGGACCAAGAGGAAGAGGAAGAGGAAGAGGAAGAGCAGTCTCTGAGCTGCACTGATCAATAACTCATGAGAGGTTCTGTGAGGTTAGCATGGAGCTGCTCACTGCTAGTGAAGATAAACTCTGACATAACAGATACTCCACGTATACAAATACCACACTATGTATATACTCCACGTATACAAATACCACACTATGTATATACTCCACGTATACAAATACCACACAATGTATATACTCCACGTATACAAATACCACACAATGTATATACTCCACGTATACAAATACTACACTATGTATATACTCCACGTATACAAATACCACACTATGTATATACTCCACGTATACAAATACTACACTATGTATATACTCCACGTATACAAATACCACACTATGTATATACTCCACGTATACAAATACCACACTATGTATATACTCCACGTATACAAATACTACACTATGTATATACTCCACGTATACAAATACCACACTATGTATATACTCCAACTATACAAATACTACACTATGTATATACTCCACGTATACAAATACTACACTGTATGTATATACTACAACTATACAAATACCACACTGTATGTATATACTACAACTATACAAATACTACACTGTAAGTATATACTACAACGTATCTAAATACTACACTGTATGTATATACTACAACGTATACAAATACTACACTGTATGTATATACTACAACTATACAAATACTACACTGTATGTATATACTACAACTATACAAATACTACACTGTAAGTATATACTACAACGTATCTAAATACTACACTGTATGTATATACTACAACGTATACAAATACCACACTGTATGTATATACTACAACTATACAAATACTACACTGTATGTATATACTACAACGTATCTAAATACTACACTGTATGTATATACTACAACGTATACAAATACTACACTGTATGTATATACTACAACTATACAAATACTACACTGTATGTATATACTACAACGTATACAAATACCACACTGTGTATATACTACAACGTATACAAATACCACACTGTGTATATACTACAACTATACAAATACTACACTGTATATATATACTACAACGTATACAAATACCACACTGTATATATATATACTACAACGTATACAAATACCACACTATGTATATACTACAACGTATACAAATACCACACTGTGTATATACTACGACTATACAAATACTACACTGTATATATATACTACAACGTATACAAATACTACACTGTATGTATATACTACAACGTATACAAATACTACACTGTATGTATATACTACAATGTATCTAATACTACACTGTATGTATATACTACAACGTATACAAATACTACACTGTATATATATACTACAACTATACAAATACTACACTGTATATATATATACTACAACGTATACAAATACTACACTGTATGTATATACTACAATGTATCTAATACTACACTGTATGTAAATACTACACTGTATGTATATACTACAACATGTCTAAATACTACACTGTATCTAAATACTACCTGTATCTAAATACTACACTGTATATATATACTACAACGTATCTAAATAATACCCTGTATCTAAATACTACCTGTATCTAAATACTACCTTTATCTAAATACTACCTGTATCTAAATACTACCTTTATCTAAATACTACCTGTATCTAAATACTACCTGTATCTAAATACTACCTGTATCTAAATACTACCTTTATCTAAATACTACCTGTATCTAAATACTACCTTTATCTAAATACTACCTGTATCTAAATACTACCTTTATCTAAATACTACCTGTATCTAAATACTACCTTTATCTAAATACTACCTGTATCTAAATACTACCTGTATCTAAATACTACCTGTATCTAAATAATACCCTGTATCTAAATACTACCTGTATCTGAATACTACCTGTATCTAAATACTACCTGTATCTAAATACTACCTGTATCTAAATACTACCTGTATCTAAATACTACCTGTATCTATTACAATGCAGCAGACTTTAGACTTTATTTAAAACAAACGGTTCTTACAAAGTACTGATCTGATTCCATTGTGTTCAAAAAGTAGTAATTCATTTTCTAATAAACATGTTATATGGTTGTGCAAACGTCTCCCTCAAGCTACTGGATTTATTAAAAAAATCAATTTTACCGATTGCATTTGAACACATCATGAAGATGTATCATATTTGTGGAGCTTGAACGCATCACCAGTAACTCAACTGACCCTTTAAGTGATCGTTAGCATAACAGCTAACGGTCGCACCAATTAGCTGCCGTGTTGCAAGAGATGTAGGAGTCCGGTTACAAAGGTATTGATTAACATAAATATACATTACAATTGTTTTATGTCAATTGAGCTCATGTGAATGTTTAACGCTCATAATTCACCATTTAGGAGAATTATTTCTCCACCGATCATGAAGAAAGCGTCATGAGAGAGAGAATGCAGCTTTAACACATGAAGCATATACTTCTATACAACCAGAGGAGTCGCCCCCTAGTGGTCAGGAGAGAGAATGCAGCTTTAACACATGAAGCATATACTTCTATACAACCAGAGGAGTCTCCCCCTGGTGGTCAGGAGAGAGAATGCAGCTTTAACACATGAAGCATAGACTTCTATACAACCAGAGGAGTCTCCCCCTGGTGGTCAGGAGAGAGAATGCAGCTTTAACACATGAAGCATATACTTCTATACAACCAGAGGAGTCTCCCCCTGGTGGTCAGGAGAGAGAATGCAGCTTTAACACATGAAGCATAGACTTCTATACAACCAGAGGAGTCGCCCCCTAGTGGTCAGGAGAGAGAATGCAGCTTTAACACATGAAGCATATACTTCTATACAACCAGAGGAGTCTCCCCCTGGTGGTCAGGAGAGAGAATGCAGCTTTAACACATGAAGCATAGACTTCTATACAACCAGAGGAGTCTCCCCCTGGTGGTCAGGAGAGAGAATGCAGCTTTAACACATGAAGCATATACTGCTATACAACCAGAGGAGTCTCCCCCTGGTGGTCAGGAGAGAGAATGCAGCTTTAACACATGAAGCATATACTTCTATACAACCAGAGGAGTCTCCCCCTGGTGGTCAGGAGAGAGAATGCAGCTTTAACACATGAAGCATAGACTTCTATACAACCAGAGGAGTCTCCCCCTGGTGGTCAGGAGAGAATGCAGCTTTAACACATGAAGCATATACTTCTATACAACCAGAGGAGTCTCCCCCTGGTGGTCAGGAGAGAGAATGCAGCTTTAACACATGAAGCATATACTTCTATACAACCAGAGGAGTCTCCCCCTGGTGGTCAGGAGAGAGAATGCAGCTTTAACACATGAAGCATATACTTCTATACAACCAGAGGAGTCTCCCCCTGGTGGTCAGGAGAGAGAATGCAGCTTTAACACATGAAGCATAGACTTCTATACAACCAGAGGAGTCTCCCCCTGGTGGTCAGGAGAGAATGCAGCTTTAACACATGAAGCATATACTTCTATACAACCAGAGGAGTCTCCCCCTGGTGGTCAGGAGAGAGAATGCAGCTTTAACACATGAAGCATAGACTTCTATACAACCAGAGGAGTCGCCCCCTGGTGGTCAGGAGAGAGAATGCAGCTTTAACACATGAAGCATAGACTTATATACAACCAGAGGAGTCGCCCCCTGGTTATTGGTGTCCTGTTGGATTAGGTGCCGTGGTTTCTGTCTGTTGGCTGTGTGTGTGTGTGTGTGTGTGTGTGTGTGTGTGTGTGTGTGTGTGTGTGTGTGTGTGTGTGTGTGTGTGTGTGCAGATGAACGTCCTCTCTGCACTCTGAAAGCTCGTCTGTGCCGTCATGCAGAACAAGCCTCCAGTCGACAGACTCGTTTTCTGCTGCGTCTGTCAAAAGACCTTTCGGGGTCAAACATCCCATAATAGAACACAGGGGAGCACTTTCCCTCCGTTATTCACGTCAGGAAGTATTTTTAGAAGAGAGGAGAGAAAGAGACGGAGGAGATGAGAACAACAGCGCTAAAGGAGAGCCGGAGTGACCGGGCCCCGCCTCCAGGGGGCGCTCTGACAGCAGGGGGTCGCAGGCTCTGGCTCCGCCTCCAGGGGGCGCTCTGACAGCAGGGGGTCGCAGGCTCTGGCTCCGCCTCCAGGGGGCGCTCTGACAGCAGGGGGTCGCAGGCTCTGGCCCCGCCTCCAGGGGGCGCTCTGACAGCAGGGGGTCGCAGGCTCTGGCTCCGCCTCCAGGGGGCGCTCTGACAGCAGGGGGTCGCAGGCTCTGGCCCCGCCTCCAGGGGGCGCTCTGACAGCAGGGGGTCGCAGGCTCTGGCTCCGCCTCCAGGGGGCGCTCTGACAGCAGGGGGTCGCAGGCTCTGGCCCCGCCTGCAGGGGGCGCTCTGACAGCAGGGGGTCGCAGGCTCTGGCTCCGCCTCCAGGGGGCGCTCTGACAGCAGAGGGTCGCAGGCTCTGGCTCCGCCTCCAGGGGGCGCTCTCCCATGTTCATGTGAACATGTGAAAGTGTTTAAACTTTGATGACACGAGCAGAAGGAAGTACTTTCACTGTACCGAGGTGGAGCTTTGAGGTACTTATACATTATTCACTGCAGGGACGCGTTGCTCTGGTTCCTCTGCAGATGAAGAGCAGCCGGTCGACTGTGAACGAGTATGAGCATGCTAACGTGCTGCAGCTACGATGTTAGCAGTAGCATTAGCAGTAGCATTAGTGCTAATCACAGTCTCCCTCACCATGAAGCTCCAGGACCTGCAGGCGTTCTGGTCCAGGCTCTCAGCTCTAAACCTGAGAAGCAGCTTGTGTTCATGCGTTTCGTTGTATTTTCCGTTCCTCTCTCTAAAGACTGTTTTGATTAAATGTATTTCATAATGATTCTTTCTCACTTCGCCTCCATGCTTTTGTTCCTGAAATGTAAATAAATACATAAATAAACGTATTTAAATGAACAGATCTGAACTGTGTCTGCTCCATTTCACACACACACACACACACACACACACACACACACACACACACACACACACACACACACACACACACACACACACACACACACACACACACACACACACACACCGTGGTCCTGTCTGCTGTGATAAAGGATGCTTGTTAACAGGTCAGTGCATTCAGATCACCTCAGGCTCTGATGCTACCTGGCTAAAAGGGTGTGTGTGTGTGTGTGTGTGTGTGTGTGTGTGTGTGTGTGTGTGTGTGTGTGTGTGTGTGTGTGTGTGTGTGTGTGTGTTGGGAGTTGGGAGTGTTGTTCCTAATTTAGCTAATGTGTTGAAGCAGCGGTTCACTTATAAAGGTCATGTTGTTACAGAAAGAGAGAGAATAGAGAGGAAGAATAACAAAGAGGACGAGAGAGGAAGGAGGAGACAACGAGGAGACAATAAGAGAGGAAGGAGGAGACAACAAGGAGACAATAAGAGAGGAAGGAGGAGACAACGAGGAGACATTAAGAGAGGAAGGAGGAGACAACGAGGAGACAATAAGAGAGGAAGGAGGAGACAACGAGGAGACATTAAGAGAGGAAGGAGGAGACAACGAGGAGACAATAAGAGAGGAAGGAGGAGACAACGAGGAGACAATAAGAGAGGAAGGAGGAGACAACGAGGAGACATTAAGAGAGGAAGGAGGAGACAACGAGGAGACATTAAGAGAGGAAGGAGGAGACAACGAGGAGACAACGAGAGAGGAAGGAGGAGACAACGAGGAGACATTAAGAGAGGAAGGAGGAGACAACGAGGAGACAATAAGAGAGGAAGGAGGAGACAACGAGGAGACAATAAGAGAGGTGTGTCCTCATGTGTGTCCTCATGTGTGTCCTAATGTGTCCTCATGTGTGTCCTCATGTGTGTCCTAATGTGTCCTAATGTGTCCTCATGTGTCCTCATGTGTGTCCTAATGTGTCCTCATGTGTGTCCTCATGTGTGTCCTAATGTGTCCTAATGTGTCCTCATGTGTCCTCATGTGTGTCCTAATGTGTCCTCATGTGTGTCCTCATGTGTCCTCATGTGTCCTCATGTGTGTCCTCATGTGTGTCCTCATGTGTGTCCTCATGTGTGTCCTAATGTGTCCTCATGTGTGTCCTCATGTGTGTCCTAATGTGTCCTAATGTGTCCTCATGTGTCCTCATGTGTGTCCTAATGTGTCCTCATGTGTGTCCTCATGTGTGTCCTAATGTGTCCTAATGTGTCCTCATGTGTCCTCATGTGTGTCCTAATGTGTCCTCATGTGTGTCCTCATGTGTGTCCTCATGTGTGTCCTCATGTGTGTCCTCATGTGTGTCCTAATGTGTCCTCATGTGTGTCCTCATGTGTGTCCTCATGTGTGTCCTCATGTGTCCTCATGTGTCCTCATGTGTGTCCTCATGTGTGTCCTCATGTGTGTCCTCATGTGTGTCCTAATGTGTCCTCATGTGTGTCCTCATGTGTGTCCTCATGTGTGTCCTAATGTGTCCTCATGTGTGTCCTCATGTGTGTCCTCATGTGTGTCCTCATGTGTGTCCTCATGTGTGTCCTCATGAAGACAGTATTGTCTTGTATCTCCATTTAAAAACTCATATTCTTCATCGTGCAGCATCTCAGGACTCAGACGGATTATTTATTGATGATTTAGCCTTTTACTAAGTGATGTAGAGTGTGTGTGTGTGTGTGTGTGTGTGTGTGTGTGTGTGTGTGTGTGTGTGTGTGTGTGTGTGTGTGTGTGTGTGTGTGTGTGTGTGTGTTGAAGACACAGAGATCAGCTGGGACTTCGTCTTCTTATCTAATCCAAACAGTCCGAGTCTCTAAAGTTTATCGTGAGCCGCTTTAAATGATTCAACATCTGCAGCGTTCTGTCTCTTCTCGCAGCAGCAGAACCTTTAAACAAGTATTCATGTTACAGGGCGGCCGTTCAGTGCCCGTCCCGACCCAAACCCAGAACCGGTTTGCCTCCTGGGCCCTGCCGCCGTGCCCTTGAGCGCGGCACCGGACCGCAGACTGCTCCTCCTGCCAGGATGCGTTACATTCAGAGGCCGAAGACATTTACTTTCTGTTTTGCAGCTGCTAGCTTGAAGCTGCTAACTTGTTGCGGCTAGGCTGTAGCTCCTAGCTTGTAGCTGCTAGCTTGTAGCTGCTAACTTATTACTGCTAGGCTGTAGCTCCTAGCTTGTAGCTGCTAGCTTGTAGCTGCTAACTTATTGCTGCTAGGCTGTAGCTCCTAGCTTGTAGCTGCTAGCTTGTTGCTGCTAGGCTGTAGCTGCTACCTTATAGCTGCTAGCTTATAGCTGCTAGTTTATAGCTGCTAACTTGTTGCTGCTAGGCTGTAGCTGCTAGCTTGAAGCTGCTAGTTTATAGCTGCTAGCTTATAGCTGCTAGTTTATAGCTGCTAACTTGTTGCTGCAAGGCTGTAGCTGGTAGCTTGAAGCTGCTATCTTATAGCTGCTATCTTGTAGCTGCTAGGTGATCTTTCTGGATCAATGTATTTTCTTTAATGGACTACATTTCCCATCAGCCCTTGTGGGACATCCACATGAAAAGGTGTTGAATCCTCCCGACTGGAGCTGCACATGTAAACCAGACAAACGGTGTCAGTGGACCGGGTCTTCAGATAATCCAGATTAGTCGCGGTGTTGTCTTCCGCCAGACAGACGGGTTAAGAACACTCTGAGTATGAACTCTTGGGTTTCAGTCTTTGAGTGAGAAGTGAGGCTTTGACACACAGTTGTAGTTCAGGAGCAACACGGCCATGCTGCTCTTTACAATGAAGGCCATGGCACATTAAAACTCTCTGAATATGGAGCTTAAAGCTCTTATCCATGAGCAGATTCTGGTCTGGACCTCCTGACCTCGAGGAGGTCAAAGTGCTGCAGGAGGGATTTTCTTAAAGGTCAGAGGTCATCGTCTTTCTTCTTCTGTCCTCCAGGAGT
>JBAMJR010000804.1:22500-32500 GCA_038501785.1 Myoxocephalus aenaeus
TCTAGAACAGGAACTCTTTATTATAAAACTCTAGAACAGGAACTCTGTATTATAAAGCTCTAGAACAGGAACTCTTTATTATAAAACTCTAGAACAGGAACTCTTTATTATAAAACTCTAGAACAGGAACTCTATATTATAAAGCTCTAGAACAGGAACTCTATATTATAAAACTCTAGAACAGGAACTCTATATTATAAAGCTCTAGAACAGGAACTCTATATTATAAAACTCTAGAACAGGAACTCTATATTATAAAACTCTAGAACAGGAACTCTATATTATAAAGCTCGAGAACAGGAACTCTTTATTATAAAGCTCTAGAACAGGAACTCTTTATTATAAAACTCTAGAACAGGAACTCTATATTATAAAGCTCTAGAACAGGAACTCTTTATTATAAAACTCTAGAACAGGAACTCTGTATTATAAAGCTCTAGAACAGGAACTCTATATTATAAAACTCTAGAACAGGAACTCTTTATTATAAAACTCTAGAACAGGAACTCTTTATTATAAAGCTCTAGAACAGGAACTCTTTATTATAAAACTCTAGAACAGGAACTCTATATTATAAAGCTCTAGAACAGGAACTCTATATTATAAAACTCTAGAACAGGAACTCTTTATTATAAAACTCTAGAACAGGAACTCTTTATTATAAAGCTCTAGAACAGGAACTCTGTATTATAAAGCTCTAGAACAGGAACTCTATATTATAAAGCTCTAGAGAACAGAAACTCTTTATTATAAAGCTCTAGAGAGCAGTAACTCTTTATTATGAAGCTCTAGAACAGGAACTCTTTATTATGAAGCTCTAGAGAGCAGGAACTCTTTATTATGAAGCTCTAGAGAACAGGAACTCTTTATTATAAAGCTCTAGAACAGGAACTCTTTATTATAAAGCTCTAGAACATGAACTCTTTATTATGAAGCTCTAGAGAACAGGAACTCTGTATTATAAAGCTCTAGAACAGGAACTCTGTATTATAAAGCTCTAGAGAACAGGAACTCTGTATTATAAAGCTCTAGAACAGGAACTCTGTATTATAAAGCTCTAGAACAGGAACTCTATATTATAAAGCTCTAGAACAGGAACTCTGTATTATAAAGCTCTAGAACAGGAACTCTATATTATAAAGCTCTAGAACAGGAACTCTGTATTATAAAGCTCTAGAACAGGAACTCTATATTATAAAGCTCTAGAACAGGAACTCTGTATTATAAAGCTCTAGAGAACAGAAACTCTTTATTATAAAGCTCTAGAGAGCAGTAACTCTTTATTATGAAGCTCTAGAACAGGAACTCTTTATTATGAAGCTCTAGAGAGCAGGAACTCTTTATTATGAAGCTCTAGAGAACAGGAACTCTTTATTATAAAGCTCTAGAACAGGAACTCTTTATTATAAAGCTCTAGAACATGAACTCTTTATTATGAAGCTCTAGAGAACAGGAACTCTTTATTATAAAGCTCTAGAACAGGAACTCTTTATTATAAAGCTCTAGAACATGAACTCTTTATTATGAAGCTCTAGAGAACAGGAACTCTTTATTATAAAGCTCTAGAACAGGAACTCTTTATTATAAAGCTCTAGAGAGCAGGAACTCTTTATTATAAAGCTCTAGAGAACAGGAACTCTTTATTATTAAGCTCTAGAACAGGAACTCTTTATTATAAAGCTCTAGAGAGCAGGAACTCTTTATTATTAAGCTCTAGAGAACAGGAACTCTTTATTATAAAGCTCTAGAACAGGAACTCTTTATTATAAAGCTCTAGAGAACAGGAACTCTATATTATAAAGCTCTAGAACAGGAACTCTATATTATAAAGCTCTAGAACAGGAACTCTGTATTATAAAGCTCTAGAACAGGAACTCTGTATTATAAAGCTCTAGAACAGGAACAATATATTATAAAGCTCTAGAACAGGAACTCTGTATTATAAAGCTCTAGAACAGGAACTCTGTATTATAAAGCTCTAGAGAACAGGAACTCTGTATTATAAAGCTCTAGAACAGGAACTCTATATTATAAAGCTCTAGAACAGGAACTCTGTATTATAAAGCTCTAGAGAACAGAAACTCTTTATTATGAAGCTCTAGAACAGGAACTCTTTATTATGAAGCTCTAGAGAGCAGGAACTCTTTATTATGAAGCTCTAGAGAACAGGAACTCTTTATTATAAAGCTCTAGAACAGGAACTCTTTATTATAAAGCTCTAGAACATGAACTCTGGAACTCTTTATTATAAAGCTCTAGAGAACAGGAACTCTTTATTATAAAGCTCTAGAACATGAACTCTTTATTATGAAGCTCTAGAGAGCAGTAACTCTTTATTATGAAGTTCTAGAACATGAACTCTTTATTATGAAGCTCTAGAGAACAGGAACTCTTTATTATAAAGCTCTAGAGAACAGGAACTCTTTATTATAAAGCTCTAGAACAGGAACTCTTTATTATAAAGCTCTAGAGAGCAGGAACTCTTTATTATTAAGCTCTAGAGAACAGGAACTCTTTATTATAAAGCTCTAGAACAGGAACTCTTTATTATGAAGCTCTAGAGAGCAGGAACTCTTTATTATGAAGCTATAGAGAGCAGGAACTATTTATTGAAAAGTGAAGAATGTTAATATTTGAGAATATCAGTTTATATAAACTATAATTGTGCCGCTCAATTCTTTTAGTTGTGAAATCCTGAAATATTATCTATGAACTATTAAAGTAAATGAGTAAAATCTGGCTCTTTAGTAACATCTTTAGGAAACTACAAACAGATAGAAATAGATACATATTGTAGTTTAGTTGATGGATACTTGATGAAGTATAAAATGTTGCCACTGTGGTTTCCCTAGTGGACACAGGGACACGTTAGCTAACGTTAGCGACGTAATGTTAGCTAACGTCGCTAATGTTAGCTGAAGGTCTTAAACGTGTGGAAATGTCAAAACAAAAATTAAGAAGGATTTCCAGCAGCGTAAATCCTTCACTTCCTCAGTTTGACCTTTTGACCTGGATGTTGATGATGTCATGTGGTAAACGATGATTATCTTCTTCATTTGTTTTTATATACGTAGAAAGGCTGTGATTGGTCGTTCCTCGTCACATGATAAGCAGGTGAAAATAGAATTAATCCTCTGGGGTCTGAGCTCATTTTCTCGATTTTACATAATTTCTTAAATTCACCTTTTAAGGCACTTGCATATCAGATATATTCTCATGTGTCACATCAAACATTGCAGAACAATCTCAGCTCTCTGTATTAATGAGGCACCATTGTCCTAAGGCACAAGTGTAATGTGATAATATGGCCTCTAAACATGAAAAATTGAAGCTCAATGTTTGAAATTCTTCATATCTCTTGTGAAAACATAACTTTACTCATGTGGATGAAACGTTTTGGTGATGGACATTGTTTTACCAAAGGTCTCAGGTTCACAAACGCAGTGGAATACATGAATAACATGGAAGATACATAGAAGTGTCTGTCACTACGTTCATCAAAGAGAGAGGGACTGAGGAATGACTTCATAATGACTTCATAATGACTTCATATACAGACCAAGCTTCATGGTGCACATGAAAAAATAATAATGTTACAACAGTTTTTGTTTTCAAACAAAATATTTACTATATATTTGAGTCAAAATATGTTCAATAGAAAAACAAACTATTCACTATGTTTACACAACGTCATGTTTCATTTTTACAAGAACAACATATGTACTCTGTATGTACTAAGTACTCTGTATATATGTATGTACTATGCACTCTGTATGTATGTGTGTACTATGTACTCTGTATGTGTGTACTATGTACTCTGTATGTGTGTACTATGTACTCTGTATGTGTGTGTGTACTATGTACTCTGTATGTATGTGTGTACTATGTACTCTGTAGTGTGTGTACTATGTACTCTGTATGTATGTGTGTACTATGTACTCTGTATGTGTGTACTATGTACTCTGTATGTGTGTACTATGTACTCTTTACGGAGCTATTAATAGAAACATCCGTGAACCTCCAGAGGGTTAAAGGTCGATTTACTCGCCACGCTTCCTGAACCTCCAGCTGGTGAAGGTTCATTCATAAAGAAAGAAGAGAATGACTTCAGTCTGAAGAACAAACAAGGGACTTAACCAGAGAAGCTAGACTATGAGATGATCAATACTATGAGATGATCAATACTATGAGATGATCAATACTATGAGATGATGATCAATACTATGAGATGATCAATACTATGTGATGATCAATACTATGAGATGATGATCAATACTATGAGATGATGATCAATACTATGAGATGATGATCAATACTATGTGATGATGATCAATACTATGAGATGATCAATACTATGAGATGATCAATACTATGAGATGATGATCAATACTATGAGATGATCAATACTATGTGATGATGATCAATACTATGAGATGATCAATACTATGTGATGATGATCAATACTATGAGATGATCAATACTATGAGATGATCAATACTATGAGATGATGATCAATACTATGTGATGATGATCAATACTATGAGATGATCAATACTATGAGATGATCATACTATGAGATGATGATCAATACTATGTGATGATGATCAATACTATGAGATGATCAATACTATGAGATGATCAATACTATGAGATGATGATCAATACTATGAGATGATGATCAATACTATGAGATGATCAATACTATGAGATGATGATCAATACTATGAGATGATCAATACTATGAGATGATGATCAATACTATGAGATGATCAATACTATGAGATGATGATCAATACTATGAGATGATGATCAATACTATGAGATGATCAATACTATGAGATGATGATCAATACTATGAGATGATGATCAATACTATGAGATGATGATCAATACTATGAGATGATGATCAATACTATGAGATGATGATCAATACTATGGCGTGGAGCTGGAGCTGCTCCTCATGTCCCATGATGCTTTGCTGCAACATTCTTCATGAACAACAGATGATTTAACGGAGGGGGCGGAGCTTCAGTTGAACTACATCCATCTGTTTGAGAAAGAGATGTAAACAACAACAAGAACGGCTCAGTCACTGAGGAAGAGGAGGAGGAGGAGGAGGAGGAGGAGGAGGAGGAGGATGAAGAGGAGGAGGAGGAGGAGGAGGAGGAGGAGGAGGAGGAGGATGAAGAGGAGGAGGAGGAGGAGGAGGAGGAGGAGGAGGAGGATGAAGAGGAGGAGGAGGAGGAGGAGGAGGAGGAAGAGGAGGAGGAGGAGGAGGAGGAGGAGGATGAAGAGGAGGAGGAGGAGGAGGACGAGGAGGAGGAGGAGGAGGAGGATGAAGAGGAGGAGGAGGAGGAGGAGGATGAAGAGGAGGAGGAGGAGGAGGAGGAGGAGGAGGAGGAGAGGAGGAGGAGGAGGAGGACGAGGAGGAGGAGGAGGAGGATGAAGAGGAGGAGGAGGAGGAAGAGGAGGAGGAGGAGGAGGAGGAGGATGAAGAGGAGGAGGAGGATGAAGAGGAGGAGGAGGAGGAGGAAGAGGAGGAGGAGGAGGAGGATGAAGAGGAGGAGGAGGAGGATGAAAGAGGAGGAGGAGGAGGGAGGAAGAGGAGGAGGAGGAGGAGGAGGATGAAGAGGAGGAGGAGGAGGATGAAGAGGAGGAGGAGGAGGAGGAAGAGGAGAGGAGGAGGAGGAGGATGAAGAGGAGGGAGGAGGAGGAGGAGGAGGAGGAGAGGAAGAGGAGAGGAGGAGGAGGAGGATGAAGAGGAGGAGGAGGAGGATGAAGAGGAGGAGGAGGAGGAGGAGGATGAAGAGGAAGAGGAGGAGGAGGAAGAGGATGAGGAGGAGGAAGAGGAGGAGGAGGAGGAGGAGGAGGAGGAAGAGGATGAGGAGGAGGAAGAGGAGGAGGAGGAGGAGGAGGATGAAGAGGAGGAGGAGGAGGATGAAGAGGAGGAGGAAGAGGAGGAGGAGGAAGAGGAGGAGGAGGAGGAGGAAGAGGAGGAGGAGGAGGAGGAAGAGGAGGAGGATGAAGAGGAGGAGGAGGAGGATGAAGAGGAGGAGGAGGAGGAGGAGGAGGAGGAGGAGGAGGAGGAGGAGGAGGAGGAGGATGAGAGGAGGAGGAGGAGGAGGAGGAGGAGGAGGAGGAGGAGGAGGAGGAGGAGGAGGAGGAGCACCAGGGTTACCAGGCTGTCATGTCGTACTCAAACATTCCTGTGGGCTCACGAGACGTTTAAACGTCTGTGTTCACGTTCACGTAAATGAATCCGCGCTCCCAGCATGCACTCTGTTTCCAGACCACTAGCTGATGTGTTTGAAGCCGGTGACGCGTCTCCTGGACAAAGGAAGCGTCAGCCGGATTAATCTGGATTAACGAGGAAAACAACACACAAAACACAAAACACACAAAACACAGGCCTGCAGGGTCCCTGAACGCCTCACACTCTCTCACACACACACACACACACACACACACACACACACACACACACACACACACACACACACACACACACACACACACACACACAGTCTGACGAGGAGGGAGGAGGTGAGGAGAGGAGAGAGGAGGTGAAGAAGTGAAGGTTCACTGGGTTCTCTGCAGCTGACAGATGTGATCATGTGACCTCATGGATCAATGCACTGTTGGAGGTGTGTGTGTGTGAGTGTGTGTGTGTGTGTGTGTGTGTGTGTGTGTGTGTGTGTGTGTGTGTGTGTGTGTGCCAGCACAGCATTCCTCCGTTTGTTGTCTCTTTTGTTGCTCAGAGACAAACAGACGTATTTGTGATGACAAAGCGTGTCATGTGACCTGAGGTCAGCGGCGGTTTGTGACATCACACCAACGATTATTATGACTGAGGAAGAGGAAGAGGAGGAAGATTTAGTCAAACGCACACACACACACACACACACACACACACACACACACACACACACACACACACACACACACACACACACATACACACACACACACACGCACAGAGTAGAATCAGAGTAACATCAGTGGTGGCCGTCAGGGCCTGTAAGTCTTCTCTGCTGGCCTAAACAGAATCACAAAGTTATAGCTGTCTTATAATTTTATTATTTTTCACAAATACACTACATGTATTATAAGTATGTTCTCCTGTCTTCCTCTGTTGCTCTGCTTCAGCCTGCAGCTCTGCTTCTAGTGCAGCTGGTTTTAAGGAGAGCTCTTATCCAATCAGATGTCACCTCTGTGTCTCTATGGAAGCAGAGCGCTTCTAGCTGGCCTTCTAGATTAAAGTACACGGAGACGTTGTTGTGATGTCATAGTCTTCAACCAATCAGATCTTTAGTTTGACATGCTGGGCGTGTTCTTGGACGTGCAGCGCCTGTGAGGTGGCGTCAGCACTAACATGCGCTGTGATTGGTTCAGTGTGGCCAGCGTGACTTCTGTCAACAGAAAGCTAGCTAGCTGCTAGCAGAGCTCAGTATGCAGTCAGAAGAGTTCAGGCTGAAACAAGAGAGAAGTGATGACATGTTTAAGTGTTTTGGCTTGGTGTAGTTTTTTAACACTCAATGGCTGAAGGAGGAGAAACGGACTTGCTGGTGGATTTACTGACAACGTCTCTCTCACGGAGGGTTACGAGCATGTTTGGTGAGGATCCCAATATCGACTCCACTATCGATGCGGACATTTTCAGCCTAAAACGCATGGAAACGTATTCCAGAAACTGGGAGGCTGGACTGTCCTCACTGGTCCATGACCATCAAGAAGGAGCTGAACTGGGACTGAAGCGATAAACTGAACAACCGCGTCATTGAAGTGTTTGTTAGCAAAGAGGAGGATGGACTTTGTCTTTAGTGAACAGCATCTGGTGAGTGAACTGCTTCGTGTTGTTACATCTGCAGTAGCGTTGTGTTAATGTGTCTCTGGTGTTTTAATTTTATAGTTAATATTGTTCCTTCTGACTCGTGGCTCGTGCTCTTGAGTGTGCGGTGGTTTTGGTGCTGCAGTTTTGTTGGATTGTTTTGTCATGTTGTGTTATCACTAAATGTGATGGTTCTGGTTGATGTGGACTACATGCATTGTTTTCTCCGAAAATCTGAATGGTTAACATTCCCATACTAAACTCAGATTATCTTCTCAACCACAAGGCCTATTTGAATAATTAAAAAGGTATAACATACAGAAAACCCTTGGGAACATAGATAATACGTTCATATATGTGTTGCTGGTATATTGGTTGATGATAGTACACCAAAAATGAAAATAAATGAAAAAATTCTAATCAAAAGTTGTATTTTCTTATCGTAACTATATTTGCTATGTTTGCTCTATATGTTAAGAGTATCTGTGCGACGTTTTCAGAGTAATATCAGAGTAATATCAGAGTAATATCAGAGTAATATCAGAAATAATATCAGAGTGATATCAGAGTAATATCAGAGTAATATCAGAGTGATATCAGAGTAATATCAGAGTAATATCAGAGTAATATCAGAGTAATATCAGAGTAATATTAGAGTAATATCAGAGTGATATCAGAGTAATATTAGAGTAATATCAGAGTAATATCAGAGTAATATCAGAATAATATTAGAGTGATATCAGAGTGATATCAGAGTAATATCAGAGTAATATCAGAGTGATATCAGAGTAATATCAGAGTGATATCAGAGTAATATCAGAGTGATACCAGAGTAATATTAGAGTAATATCAGAGTGATATCAGAGTAATATTAGAGTAATATCAGAGTGATATCAGAGTAATATCAGAGTAATATCAGAGTGATACCAGAGTAATATCAGAGTAATATCAGAGTAATATCAGAGTATATCAGAGTGATATTAGAGTAATATCAGAGTAATATCAGAGTAATATCAGAGTGATACCAGAGTAATATCAGAGTAATATCAGAGTAATATTAGAGTAATATCAGAGTGATATCAGAGTAATATCAGAGTAATATCAGAGTGATACCAGAGTAATATCAGAGTAATATCAGAGTAATATCAGAGTAATATCAGAGTGATATCAGAGTGATATCAGAGTAATATCAGAGTAATATCAGAGTGATACCAGAGTAATATCAGAGTAATATCAGAGTAATATCAGAGTAATATCAGAGTGATATTAGAGTAATATCAGAGTGATATCAGAGTAATATCAGAGTGATACCAGAGTGATATCAGAGTGATATCAGAGTGATATCAGAGTAATATTAGAGTAATATCAGAGTGATATCAGAGTGATATTAGAGTAATATCAGAGTAATATCAGAGTAATATCAGAGTGATACCAGAGTGATATCAGAGTAATATCAGAGTGATACCAGAGTGATATCAGAGTGATATCAGAGTAATATCAGAATAATATCAGAGTGATACCAGAGTGATATCAGAGTGATATCAGAGTAATATCAGAATAATATCAGAGTGATATCAGAGTGATATCAGAGTAATATCAGAGTGATATCAGAGTAATATCAGAGTGATATCAGAGTGATATCAGAGTAATATCAGAGTGATATCAGAGTAATATCAGGAGTGATATCAGAGTGATATCAGAGTAATATCAGAGTGATATCAGAGTAATATCAGAGTGATACCAGAGTGATATCAGAGTAATATCAGAGTAATATCAGAGTGATATCAGAGTAATATCAGAGTGATACCAGAGTGATATCAGAGTAATATCAGAGTAATATCAGAGTGAAATCAGAGTGATACCAGAGTGATATCAGAGTGATATCAGAGTAATATCAGAGTGAAATCAGAGTGGTGTTCATCGTCATGAGAACGTGGTTGTGTTCATGAGAGCGACAACAGAACATCGGGTTCTTGTAAACGTTGTGCGTTCCTAGAGGAACATCTGCTGCACTAAGCTCCTCCCCCTCCCGCTAAGCTCCTCCCCCTCCACTAACCAGCAGTATGTGAGCATCTGCTTCTCTGCAGCAGAGAGGCTCCGACCCTGGTGGTCTTGTGGTCTGGTGGTCTGGTGGTCTGGTGGTCTGGTGGTCTTGTGGTCTGGGTGGTCTGG
>JBAMJR010000804.1:37500-40000 GCA_038501785.1 Myoxocephalus aenaeus
AGGAAGTCATGTGAGATAATACAGGAAGTCATGAGAGATAATACAGGAAGTCATGAAGAGATGAGGATAATACAGGAAGTCATGAGAGATAATACAGGAAGTCGATGAGAGATAATACAGGAAGTCATGTGAGATAATACAGGAAGTCATGAGAGATAATACAGGAAGTCATGAGAGATAATACAGGAAGTCATGTGAGGAACAGGAAGTCATGAGAGATAATACAGGAAGTCATGAGAGATAATACAGGAAGTCATTGAGAGATAATACAGGAAGTCATGAGAGATAATACAGGAAGTCATGAGAGATAATACAGGAAGTCATGTGAGATAATACAGGAAGTCATGAGAGATAATACAGGAAGTCATGAGAGATAATACATGAAGTCAAGAGAGAAAGATAATACAGGAAGTCAATAGAGATAATACAGGAAGTCATGAGAGATAATACAGGAAGTCAAGAGAGATAATACAGGAAGTCATGAGAGATAATACAGGAAGTCATGTGAGATAATACAGGAAGTCATGAGAGATAATACAGGAAGTCATGTGAAATAATACAGGAAGTCATGAGAGATAATACAGGAAGTCATGAGAGATAATACAGGAAGTCATGTTAGATAATACAGGAAGTCATGAGAGATAATACAGGAAGTCATGTGAGATAATACAGGAAGTCATGAGAGATAATACAGGAAGTCAAGAGAGATAATACAGGAAGTCATGAGAGAAAGATAATACAGGAAGTCAATAGAGATAATACAGGAAGTCATGAGAGATAATACAGGAAGTCATGAGAGATAATACAGGAAGTCATGAGAGGAAATACAGGAAGTAATGAGAGATAATACAGGAAGTCATGAGAGATAATACAGGAAGTCATGAGAGATAATACAGGAAGTCAAGAGAGATAATACAGGAAGTCATGAGAGATAATACAGGAAGTAATGAGAGACAATACAGGAAGTCAAGAGAGATAATACAGGAAGTCATGAGAGATAATACAGGAAGTCAAGAGAGATAATACAGGAAGTCATGAGAGATAATACAGGAAGTCATGAGAGATAATACAGGAAGTCATGTGAGATAATACAGGAAGTCAAGAGAGATAATACAGGAAGTCATGAGAGATAATACAGGAAGTCATGAGAGATAATACAGGAAGTCAAGAGAGATAATACAGGAAGTCATGAGAGATAATACAGGAAGTCATGAGAGATAATACAGGAAGTCATGAGAGATAATACAGGAAGTCAAGAGAGATAATACAGGAAGTCATGAGAGATAATACAGGAAGTCATGAGAGATAATACAGGAAGTCATGAGAGGAAGATAATACAGGAAGTCATGAGAGAAAGATAATACAGGAAGTCATGAGAGATAATACAGGAAGTCATGAGAGGAAGATAATACAGGAAGTCATGAGAGAAAGATAATACAGGAAGTCATGAGAGTTTAACTCCAGAACATTGTGAATGGTTTGCATTCAACTAAATACAGATTATCTCCTCAACCCCAAGATCTATTTGAATAATTTAAAAGCTATATTATACATAAAACCCTTGTGAACATAGATAATAAGTTAATATATGTGTTAGTGGTACATTAGTTTATTATTATTATGAAGAATATCAATAGATAAACTTCTTAGAGTCAACATGTCGTGTTATTGATCAGGAAGGAAGCTGAGACCAACGGACCGTTGTTATGGTGACAGTGGGAACCAGTCCTGCCAGAGTGTAACCATAACAACGACGGAACTCTGCTCCAGAACGCTGCTTTAAGACACACACACACACACACACACGCACACACACACACACACACACACACACAGTCAGAAAGTTTAAGAAGCACAATTAAAACTTTATGTTCTCTTTCACACTTTGCAAACTTCAAGGTTCAAAGGAGATGTCCTCTTTGTGCATATAAACTAGTGTGTGTGTGTGTGTGTGTGTGTGTGTGTGTGTGTGTGTGTGTGTGTGTGTGTGTGTGTGTGTGTGTGTGTGTGTGTGTGTGTGTGTGTGTGTGTGAGATGATTCCGTGCTCTTAACCCTCAGAACCCTGAAGCAGTTTTTGGGGGCATTTCCGCTTGATTTGTCACATGTTTCTCTCTGTAACTTTGATTTCCTCTGTTTTATATATTTATATATATATATATATATATATATAAATATATATATATATATATATATATATATATATATATATATATATATATATATATATATATATATATATATATATATATATATATATATATATATAAAGTAAAGTTCTCTCTGGAAGCAGAACCATCAGGACAGGAAGAGAACTAGAACACGTCTTCAGTGCAGAAGAACTCAGTTATGATGACATCAGCGGTCTCCTGTGTGAAAGTCATGAGTTTGAATCCCTCACTGGTCATGACTGGAGCGGGTTAACACACACACACACACACACACACACACACACACACACACACACACACACACACACACACACACACACACACACACACA
>JBAMJR010000804.1:45000-50956 GCA_038501785.1 Myoxocephalus aenaeus
ACCACACACACAACTATACACACAACCACACACACAACCAGACACACAACCAGACACACAACCAGACACACAACCAGACACACAACCACACACACAACCACACACACAACCACACACACAACCAGACACACAACCAGACACACAACCACACACACAACCACACACACAACCACACACACAACCAGACACACAACCAGACACACAACCAGACACACAACCACACACACAACCAGACACACAACCACACACACAACCACACACACAACCACACACACAACCAGACACACAACCAGACACACAACCACACACACAACCACACACACAACCACACACACAACCAGACACACAACCAGACACACAACCACACACACAACCACACACACAACCACACACACAACCAGACACACAACCACACACACAACCAGACACACAACCAGACACACAACCAGACACACAACCACACACACAACCAGACACACAACCACACACACAACCACACACACAACCAGACACACAACCACACACACAACCAGACACACAACCAGACACACAACCACACACACAACCACACACACAACCACACACACAACCAGACACACAACCAGACACACAACCACACACACAACCACACACACAACCACACACACAACCAGACACACAACCACACACACAACCAGACACACAACCAGACACACAACCAGACACACAACCACACACACAACCAGACACACAACCACACACACAACCACACACACAACCACACACACAACCAGACACACAACCAGACACACAACCACACACACAACCAGACACACAACCACACACACAACCACACACACAACCACACACACAACCAGACACACAACCACACACACAACCACACACACAACCAGACACACAACCAGACACACAACCAGACACACAACCACACACACAACCAGACACACAACCACACACACAACCACACACACAACCACACACACAACCAGACACACAACCAGACACACAACCACACACACAACCACACACACAACCACACACACAACCAGACACACAACCAGACACACAACCACACACACAACCAGACACACAACCAGACACACAACCACACACACAACCACACACACAACCACACACACAACCACACACAACCAGACACACAACCACACACACAACCAGACACACAACCATACACACAACCACACACACAACCATACACACAACCAGACACACAACCACACACACAACTATACACACAACCACACACACAACCAGACACACAACCAGACACACAACCAGACACACAACCACACACACAACCAGACACACAACCACACACACAACCACACACACAACCACACACACAACCAGACACACAACCAGACACACAACCACACACACAACCACACACACAACCACACACACAACCAGACACACAACCAGACACACAACCACACACACAACCACACACACAACCACACACACAACCAGACACACAACCACACACACAACCAGACACACAACCAGACACACAACCAGACACACAACCACACACACAACCAGACACACAACCACACACACAACCACACACACAACCACACACACAACCAGACACACAACCACACACACAACCAGACACACAACCAGACACACAACCACACACACAACCACACACACAACCACACACACAACCAGACACACAACCAGACACACAACCACACACACAACCACACACACAACCACACACACAACCAGACACACAACCACACACACAACCAGACACACAACCAGACACACAACCAGACACACAACCACACACACAACCAGACACACAACCACACACACAACCACACACACAACCACACACACAACCAGACACACAACCAGACACACAACCACACACACAACCAGACACACAACCACACACACAACCACACACACAACCACACACACAACCAGACACACAACCACACACACAACCACACACACAACCAGACACACAACCAGACACACAACCAGACACACAACCACACACACAACCAGACACACAACCAGACACACAACCAGACACACAACCACACACACAACCAGACACACAACCAGACACACAACCAGACACACAACCACACACACAACCAGACACAACCAGACACACAACCACACACACAACCAGACACACAACCAGACACACAACCACACACACAACCAGACAAACAACCACACACACAACCAGACACACAACCACACACACAACCAGACACAACCAGACACACAACCAGACACACAACCACACACACAACCAGACACACAACCACACACACAACCAGACACACAACCACACACACAACCAGACACACAACCAGACACACAACCACACACAACCAGACACACAACCAGACACAACCAGACACACAACCACACACAACCAGACACACAACCACACACAACCAGACACAACCAGACACACAACCACACACACAACCATACACACAACCAGACACACAACCACACACACAACCAGACAAACAACCAGACACACAACCAGACACACAACCAGACACAACCAGACACACAACCAGACACACAACCACACACACAACCAGACACAACCAGACACACAACCAGACACACAACCACACACACAACCACACACACAACCAGACAAACAACCACACACACAACCAGACACACAACCACACACACAACCAGACACAACCAGACACACAACCAGACACACAACCACACACACAACCACACACACAACCAGACACACAACCACACACACAACCAGACACACAACCACACACACAACCAGACACACAACCAGACACACAACCACACACACAACCACACACACAACCACACACACAACCAGACACACAACCACACACACAACCAGACACACAACCAGACACACAACCACACACACAACCACACACACAACCACACACACAACCAGACACACAACCAGACACACAACCACACACACAACCAGACACACAACCAGACACACAACCAGACACACAACCACACACACAACCAGACACACAACCAGACACACAACCACACACACAACCACACACACAACCAGACACACAACCAGACACACAACCAGACACACAACCAGACACACAACCACACACACAACCAGACACACAACCAGACACACAACCAGACACACAACTATACACTCACAGCCTCCTCTTCCTCACAGCCTCCTCTTCCTCCTCTTCCTCCTCTTCCTCCTCTTCCTCCTCTTCCTCCTCTTCCTCCTCTTCCTCACAGCCTCCTCTTCCTCACAGCTTCCTCTTCCTCACAGCCTCCTCTTCCTCACAGCCTCCTCTTCCTCCTCTTCCTCACAGCCTCCTCTTCCTCACAGCCTCCTCTTCCTCACAGCCTCCTCTTCCTCACAGCCTCCTCTTCCTCACAGCCTCCTCTTCCTCACAGCTTCCTCTTCCTCACAGCCTCCTCTTCCTCCTCTTCCTCACAGCCTCCTCTTCCTCACAGCCTCCTCTTCCTCCTCTTCCTCACAGCCTCCTCTTCCTCACAGCTTCCTCTTCCTCACAGCCTCCTCTTCCTCCTCTTCCTCACAGCTTCCTCTTCCTCACAGCCTTCTCTTCCTCCTCTTCCTCCTCTTCCTCACAGCTTCCTCTTCCTCACAGCCTCCTCTTCCTCACAGCTTCCTCTTCCTCACAGCCTCCTCTTCCTCACAGCCTCCTCTTCCTCCTCTTCCTCACAGCCTCCTCTTCCTCACAGCTTCCTCTTCCTCACAGCCTCCTCTTCCTCCTCTTCCTCACAGCCTCCTCTTCCTCACAGCCTCCTCTTCCTCACAGCTTCCTCTTCCTCACAGCCTCCTCTTCCTCCTCTTCCTCACAGCCTCCTCTTCCTCACAGCCTCCTCTTCCTCACAGCTTCCTCTTCCTCACAGCCTCTTCATCCTCACAGCCTCCTCTTCCTCCTCTTCCTCACAGCCTCCTCTTCCTCACAGCTTCCTCTTCCTCCTCTTCCTCACAGCCTCCTCATCCTCACAGCCTCCTCTTCCTCCTCTTCCTCCTCTTCCTCACAGCCTCCTCTTCCTCACAGCCTCCTCTTCCTCCTCTTCCTCACAGCCTCCTCTTCCTCACAGCCTCCTCTTCCTCACAGTCTCCTCTTCCTCACAGCCTCTTCATCCTCACAGCCTCCTCTTCCTCACAGCCTCCTCTTCCTCCTCTTCCTCCTCTTCCTCACAGTCTCCTCTTCCTCACAGCCTCCTCTTCCTCACAGCCTCCTCTTCCTCCTCTTCCTCACAGCCTCCTCTTCCTCACAGCCTCCTCTTCCTCACAGCTTCCTCTTCCTCACAGCCTCCTCTTCCTCTTCCTCCTCTTCCTCACAGCCTCCTCTTCCTCACAGCCTCCTCTTCCTCCTCTTCCTCACAGCCTCCTCTTCCTCACAGCCTCCTTCAGGAACAGCTGCCTGTGTTAACATGAATATTCATGTTCATTCATCATAGTTCTGGTCCTCCCTTGACCTGAAGGTGATGGTTGTGATATTAATTCTCTCTTCAGGTTCATAAACATGTTTCTTGTCTTCCTCTCATTCAGCTGGACTGAACAGTCATGCTGTTTGTTTTGGTGCTAAGATAAAAGAAGAGGCCGCAGCAGCAAAGCTGCAGGATATGAAAACATCTTCAGGTATACTCATAAAACAGTATAAATGTATATATATATATATATATATTATATATATATATATATATATATATATATATATATATATATATATATATATACACATACACATACATGTATTACTCAGTCCACAGTTCTTCCCATCATTGCATCCTGTTTTTCAATGTGCGTAGTGTAGTGTGTAGCGAGTAGTGTGTAGCGTAGCATATTGTAGTGTGTAGCGTAGCGTAGTCAGTAGTGTGTAGTGTAGTGAGTAGTGTGTAGCGTAGCATAGCATAGTGAGTAGTGTGTAGCGTAGCATAGTCAGTAGTATGTAGTGTAGCGTAGTCAGTAGTGTGTAGCATAGTGAGTAGTGTGTACCGTAGCATAGCATAGTGAGTAGTGTGTAGCGTAGCGTAGTCAGTAGTGTGTAGCATAGTGAGTAGTGTGTACCGTAGCATAGCATAGTGAGTAGTGTGTAGCGTAGTGAGTAGTGTGTAGCGTAGCATAGCATAGTGAGTAGTGTGTAGCGTAGCGTAGTTAGTAGTGTGTAGCGTAGCGTAGTGAGTAGTGTGTAGCATAGCATAGTGAGTAGTGTGTTGCATAGCATAGTGAGTAGTGTGTAGCATAGCATAGTGAGTAGAGTAGCGTAGTGAGTAGTGTGTAGAGTAGCGTATCGTAGCGTAGTGTGGCGTAGTGTAGCGTATCGTAGCGTAGTGAGTAGTGTGTAGCGTAGCATAGCATAGTGAGTAGTGTGTAGCGTAGCGTAGTTAGTAGTGTGTAGCGTAGCGTAGTGAGTAGTGTGTAGCATAGCATAGTGAGTAGTGTGTTGCATAGCATAGTGAGTAGTGTGTAGCATAGCATAGTGAGTAGAGTAGCGTAGTGAGTAGTGTGTAGAGTAGCGTATCGTAGCGTAGTGTGGCGTAGTGTAGCGTATCGTAGCGTAGTGAGTAGTGTGTAGCGTAGTGAGTAGTGTGTAGCGTAGCGTAGTGTGTAGCGTAGCGTAGTATGTAGCGTAGTGTAGCGAGTAGTGTGTAGCGTAGCGTAGTGAGTAGTGCGTAGCGTAGTGAGTAGTGTGTAGCGTAGCGTAGTGAGTAGTGTGTAGCGTAGTGAGTAGTGTGTAGCGTAGCGTAGTGTGTAGCGTAGCGTAGTATGTAGCGTAGTGTAGTGAGTAGTGCGTAGTGTGTAGCGTAGCGTAGTATGTAGCGTAGTGTAGCGGTAGTGTGTAGCGTAGCGTAGTGTGTAGCGTAGCGTAGTGAGATAGTGCGTAGCGTAGTGTAGCATAACGTAGCATAGCGTAGCTCAACCGGC
>JBAMJR010000805.1:0-5000 GCA_038501785.1 Myoxocephalus aenaeus
AGAGGGACTGAGACCCCCCCATGAGACCCAGACCTTTACCCAGACTTAGTAGACCTGGTCTGGGTACCAGAGAGGGACTGAGACCCCCCATGAGACCAAGACCAGTACCCAGGCTTTGGTGGTCCTAGTCTGGGTCTGTGTGAGTGACTGAGACCCCCTTCAGGACCAAGGCCAGTACCCAGGCTTGGTGGTCCTGGTCTGGGTACCCCAGAGTGACTGAGACCCCCCCATGAGACCCAGACCAGTACCCAGACTTAGTAGACCAGGTCTGGGTGCCAGAGAGGGACTGAGACCCCCCCATGAGACCAAGACCAGTACCCAGACTTAGTAGACCTGGTCTGGGTACCAGAGAGGGACTGAGACCCCCCCATGAGACCCAGACCAGTACCCAGACTTAGTAGACCAGGTCTGGGTGCCAGAGAGGGACTGAGACCCCCCATGAGACCAAGACCAGTACCCAGACTTAGTAGACCTGGTCTGGGTACCCCAGAGTGACTGAGACCCCCCCCATGAGACCAAGACCAGTACCCAGACTTAGTAGACCAGGTCTGGGTGCCAGAGAGGGACTGAGACCCCCCCATGAGACCAAGACCAGTACCCAGACTTAGTAGACCTGGTCTGGGTACCAGAGAGGGACTGAGACCCCCCCATGAGACCCAGACCAGTACCCAGACTTAGTAGACCAGGTCTGGGTGCCAGAGAGGGACTGAGACCCCCCATGAGACCAAGACCAGTACCCAGACTTAGTAGACCTGGTCTGGGTACCCCAGAGTGACTGAGACCCCCCCCATGAGACCAAGACCAGTACCCAGACTTAGTAGACCTGGTCTGGGTACCATAGAGGGACTGAGACCCCCCCCATGAGACCCAGACCAGTACCCAGACTTAGTAGACCTGGTCTGGGTACCAGAGAGGGACTGAGACCCCCCACAAGACCAAGACCAGTACCCAGGCTTAGTAGACCTGGTCTGGGTACCAGAGAGGGACTGAGACCCCCCATGAGACCAAGACCAGTACCCAGACTTAGTAGACCTGGTCTGGGTACCATAGAGGGACTGAGACCCCCCCATGAGACCCAGACCAGTACCCAGACTTAGTAGACCAGGTCTGGGTGCCAGAGAGGGACTGAGACCCCCCATGAGACCAAGACCAGTACCCAGACTTAGTAGACCTGGTCTGGGTACCCCAGAGTGACTGAGACCCCCCCCATGAGACCAAGACCAGTACCCAGACTTAGTAGACCTGGTCTGGGTACCATAGAGGGACTGAGACCCCCCCCATGAGACCCAGACCAGTACCCAGACTTAGTAGACCAGGTCTGGGTGCCAGAGAGGGACTGAGACCCCCCATGAGACCAAGACCAGTACCCAGACTTAGTAGACCTGGTCTGGGTACCCCAGAGTGACTGAGACCCCCCCCATGAGACCAAGACCAGTACCCAGACTTAGTAGACCTGGTCTGGGTACCATAGAGTGACTGAGACCCCCCATGAGACCCAGACCAGTACCCATACTTAGTAGACCTGGTCTGGGTACCCCAGAGTGACTGAGACCCCCCATGAGACCCAGACCAGTACCCAGGCTTGGTGGTCCTGGTCTGGGTCTGTGTGAGTGACTGAGACCCCCCATGAGACCCAGACCAGTACCCAGACTTGGTGGTCCTTCTCTGGGTACCCCAGAGTGACTGAGACCCCCCATGAGACCAAGACCAGTACCCAGGCTTTGGTGGTCCTGGTCTGGGTACCCCAGAGGGACTGAGACCCCCCATGAGACCAAGACCAGTACCCAGGCTTGGTGGTCCTGGTCTGGGTACCCCAGAGGGACTGAGACCCCCCATGAGACCAAGACCAGTACCCAGACTTAGTAGACCTGGTCTGGGTACCATAGAGGGACTGAGACCCCCCCACAAGACCAAGACCAGTACCCAGACTTGGTGGTCCTTCTTTGGGTCTGAGTGAGTGACTGTGACCCCCCATGAGACCAAGACCAGTACCCAGACTTAGTAGACCTGGTCTGGGTACCCCAGAGGGACTGAGACCCCCCCATGAGACCCAGACCAGTACCCAGACTTAGTAGACCTGGTCTGGGTACCAGAGAGGGACTGAGACCCCCCATGAGACCCAGACCAGTACCCAGACTTAGTAGACCTGGTCTGGGTACCCCAGAGTGACTGAGACCCCCCATGAGACCCAGACCAGTACCCAGACTTAGTAGACCTGGTCTGGGTACCAGAGAGGGACTGAGACCCCCCCATGAGACCAAGACCAGTACCCAGACTTGGTGGTCCTGGTCTGGGTCTGTGTGAGTGACTGATACCCCCCATGAGACCCAGACCAGTACCCAGACTTGGTGGTCCTGGTCTGGGTCTGTGTGAGTGACTGAGACCCCCCATGAGACCCAGACCAGTACCCAGACTTAGTAGACCTGGTCTCGGTACCATAGAGGGACTGAGACCCCCCCATGAGACCCATACCTTTACCCAGACTTAGTAGACCTGGTCTGGGTACCAGAGAGGGACTGAGACCCCCCTACAGGACCCAGACCTTTACCCGGACTTAGTAGACCTGGTCTGGGTACCAGAGAGGGACTGAGACCCCCCTACAGGACCCAGACCTTTACCCGGACTTAGTAGACCTGGTCTGGGTACCAGAGAGGGACTGAGACCCCCCTACAGGACCCAGACCTTTACCCGGACTTAGTAGACCTGGTCTGGGTACCAGAGAGGGACTGAGACCCCCCTACAGGACCCAGACCTTTACCCGGACTTAGTAGACCTGGTCTGGGTACCAGAGAGGGACTGAGACCCCCCTACAGGACCAATACCTTTACCCGGACTTAGTAGACCTGGTCTGGGTACCAGAGAGGGACTGAGACCCCCCTACAGGACCAATACCTTTACCCGGACTTAGTAGACCTGGTCTGGGTACCAGAGAGGGACTGAGACCCCCCTACAGGACCAAGACCTTTACCCGGACTTAGTAGACCTGGTCTGGGTACCACAGAGGGACTGGGACCCCCCTACAGGACCCAGACCTTTACCCGGACTTAGTAGACCTGGTCTGGGTCTAGCTGAGAGACTCAGACCCCACTACAGGACCAAGACCTTTAGCCGGACTTAGTAGACCTGGTCTGGGTACCAGAGAGGGACTGAGACCCCCCTACAGGACCAAGACCTTTACCCGGACTTAGTAGACCTGGTCTGGGTACCACAGAGGGACTGGGACCCCCCTACAGGACCCAGACCAGTACCCGGACTTAGTAGACCTGGTCTGGGTCTAGCTGAGAGACTCAGACCCCACTACAGGACCAAGACCTTTAGCCGGACTTAGTAGACCTGGTCTGGGTCTAGCTGAGTGACTCAGACCCCCCTACAGGACCAAGACCTTTAGCCGGACTTAGTAGACCTGGTCTGGGTACCCCAGAGGGACCTGGACCCCCTAGAGGACCAAGGCCAGCAGCCAGACCTCCTCTCACTCGCTGCTCAGCCCCCACCTTTTTTTTCGCCATAGTTTCGGAGGAAATCCCCCCTCCCTCAGGAAGAAAAAACTTTAACTTTTTTCAAAATGGAAAAAGTGATGAAAATCAGACAGAGTCCACTATTCTAGAGTACCAGGGCTCCGAGATAGTTAGAGAACCAGGGGTCCGAGATCTAGATAACCAGGGGCACGAGAGTTAGAGAACCAGGGGCGCCAGAGTTCTAGAGAACCAGGGGCACGAGAGTTAGAGAACCAGGGGCGCGAGAGTTAGAGAACCAGGGGCGCGAGAGTCCTAGATAACCAGGGGCGCGAGAGTCAGATAACCAGGGGCGCGAGAGTTAGAGAACCAGGGGCACGAGAATCCTAGATAACCAGGGGCGCGAGAGTCCTAGAGAACCAGGGGCGCGAGATTCGGAGCACCAGGGGCACGAGAATCGGAGTTAGAGAACCAGGGGCGCGAGATTCGGAGCACCAGGGGCGCGAGAATCGGAGTTAGAGAACCAGGGGCGCGAGATTCAGAGTACCAGGGGCGCGAGAATCGGAGCACCAGGGGCGCGAGAATCGGAGTTAGAGTACCAGGGGCGCGAGATTCAGAGTACCAGGGGCGCGAGATTCAGAGTACCAGGGGCACGAGAATCAGATTTAGAGTACCAGGGGCGCGAGACTCAGAGTACCAGGGGCACGAAACGGAGTGTAAGATAACAGACCGAAGATTACCTCTTTCATTATTTTACATTGACACACTTTGGTACGGTGCGACAAAATTACCTCTCGCACGATTTCAGAAACCCAGTTTTCAGAAAAAGACTTACCATGAGTTGAGGCCGGCTTTTCACAGGAATGGATGCCCACGATGAGTGAAGGCAGATCGGATGGTCTGGGCGGCCATAGAGGGTCCATGTCCTGGATAAAAAACACTTTGGTGAAAAATAAAAGGCGTTTGTGGAGGTACGCCTGTACATGCACGGATCCTTCTGGGATTTTGCAGAGCTTTTCTGGGCGTGGAGGGCGGCCGCGCGCGGTGTGTGGCGGGACCCGCGGAGCTTTTTTTGACAGTTTTGGCACTTTTTGGAGCACGCAGCGGGCGTCCCGCGGAGCGAGGTGCGTTTCCTCTGATAATTTTTCGGACACAATCTGACCCACAGGCCCCCTCCGGACGGTCCCACGGATGAATAAAAAGCACTTTTGGAAAAAGAACCGAGTCATTTTGACGTCTTTTTGGAGAAGAGTAACTTCTCGCTGCGGTGAGGTGCATTGCAAGTGAGCTAGGTCGGGCATGAACTGGACCCGCAGACCCCCTCCGGACCGCCCCCCCGATGAATAAAAACCAGTTTGCCCGAAAAAGAGTCTTCATTTTTAGCCGTTTTTGGCACTTTTTGGAGCACGCAGCGAGCGTCCCGCGGAGCGAGGTGCGTTTCCTCTGATAATTTTTCGGACACAATCTGACCCACAGGCCCCCTCCGGACGGTCCCACGGATGAATAAAAAGCACTTTTGGAAAAAGAACCGAGTCATTTTGACGTCTT
>JBAMJR010000805.1:12500-20000 GCA_038501785.1 Myoxocephalus aenaeus
CCAAATGTGCCCAATCCGCCGCCCCAATCCGCCCAAGGTGACCCCATCCGCCGCCCTGAGACGCCCGTTTTGCCCCAATCCGCCGCCGGCGGCGGATTGGGCACATTTGGGCGGTTTGGGCTACTTTTGAGTAAGGAATCAAGAATCCTTATAATTCAAAAACGGCGGATTGGACAACATTAACATGGGCAAAAAAGGTTGTCCATTCCTCCTCACAAGGGAGGAATGGACAACCTATTTTGCCCATGTTAAAGTTGTCCAATCCGCCGTTTTTGAATTATAAGGATACTTGATTCCTTACTTAAAAACGGCGGATTGGACAACATTAACATGAGCAGAATGTTGTCGAATCCTCCTTATGATTTTTTCGAAAAAGGAGCTTCAGAGTCATTTCTCGACTCTCGTGACATTTTGCTGGGTGCAATTGAAACCCTTTTAAATTAAGTTTGTACACAACACTCGAGTATGGTGGACAACAGAGGATGCTGTACTAGGGCCACTTGGTTCTAACTAGGTAGCATGCTGCTACCGGAAGTTAGCTTTCTAGAGGGTCTACAGACTTGTGCTTTTAGAATCCTGTTCAAGGCTTCCAGGACAATGATCCCATCAAGTTTCAAGCACTTAAAATCTTTCCCTTAGGAGATATGAACCTTTGAAGGAGTAAAATTGGTGTTTTGGGGGGGTCTTCAAACCACTCCCACACAGAGATGCTAAGGGCTACAGAGTCACAACCAACATGGTTGGACCCCATTTGGGAGTGGCTACAACCTCAAAAAGAAAGCTAAGCTCTACCATGTTCAGAACAAAAAAAGCTCAGACCAGCTCAGACTCTTCAGGTGCTCTCAGGTTTGTTAGCCCTGACACCCTCTTGAAATCCTGGATTTCATACAGCCAATTAAGCCTTGTGGATGTTTTTAAGGGGATTTCACCCCATGACCTCATTGTAGGCCCTCTAATGAGTGTCTGTGAGAAAAATGGGAGAAAAATAATTAACAGTTAGGAGATTATGACCATTTTTGCACTCGTGAAAAAAGATCAAAGGGACATGGAATTAGGGTCGGGTTAGGGCCTTTAACCTGAAGCTTTTGGCCCCAGATTTGAGGGTATGGATGTTGCAAAGCCCCTCTTGGGTTATGAAAAGAATGCACATCTCTAAGTGGTTTTAAAGTAATTAATTTGAATTAAAAGACTTTTTCAAGATTTTGCCAGGGAGGATTCGACTACTTTTGGGAGTTTGGCACACAGCCAACGCCCTCTTGTGAATGTTTTGGAGGTGATTTCACCTCATGGCCTCATTGTAGGCACTGTCCTGAGTGTCTGTGAGAAAAATGGGAGTTTGAATATGAATATTTAGGAAATTATGGCATTTTTTACATTACAAAAACGTAAGGGAATTGGGGTCGAAAGTCACACTTTAGACCTGCTTTTGGGGCCCTTAACTTGTAGCTTTTGGCCCCAGATTTCAGGTTATGCATGTTGAGAAGCCCCTCTTAATTTAGGAAAAGAATGCACATCTCTAAGTGGTTTTAAAGTAATTAATTTTAATTAAAATACTTTTTCAAGATTTTGCAAGGGCGGTTTGGGCTACTTTTGAGTAAGGAATCAAGAATCCTTATAATTCAAAAACGGCGGATTGGACAACATTAACATGGGCAAAAAAAGTTGTCCATTCCTCCTCACAAGGGAGGAATGGACAACTTATTTTGCCCATGTTAAAGTTGTCCAATCCGCCGTTTTTGAATTATAAGGATACTTGATTCCTTACTTAAAAACGGCGGATTGGACAACATTAACATGAGCAGAATGTTGTCGAATCCTCCTTATGATTTTTTCGAAAAAGGAGCTTCAGAGTCATTTCTCGACTCTCGTGACATTTTGCTGGGTGCAATTGAAACCCTTTTAAATTAAGTTTTTACACAACACTCGAGTATGGTGGACAACAGAGGATGCTGTACTAGGGCCACTTGGTTCTAACTAGGTAGCATGCTGCTACCGGAAGTTAGCTTTCTAGAGGGTCTACAGACTTGTGCTTTTAGAATCCTGTTCAAGGCTTCCAGGACAATGATCCCATCAAGTTTCAAGCACTTAAAATCTTTCCCTTAGGAGATATGAACCTTTGAAGGAGTAAAATTGGTGTTTTGGGGGGGTCTTCAAACCACTCCCACACAGAGATGCTAAGGGCTACAGAGTCACAACCAACATGGTTGGACCCCATTTGGGAGTGGCTACAACCTCAAAAAGAAAGCTAAGCTCTACCATGTTCAGAACAAAAAAAGCTCAGACCAGCTCAGACTCTTCAGGTGCTCTCAGGTTTGTTAGCCCTGACACCCTCTTGAAATCCTGGATTTCATACAGCCAATTAAGCCTTGTGGATGTTTTTAAGGGGATTTCACCCCATGACCTCATTGTAGGCCCTCTAATGAGTGTCTGTGAGAAAAATGGGAGAAAAATAATTAACAGTTAGGAGATTATGACCATTTTTGCACTCGTGAAAAAAGATCAAAGGGACATGGAATTAGGGTCGGGTTAGGGCCTTTAACCTGAAGCTTTTGGCCCCAGATTTGAGGGTATGGATGTTGCAAAGCCCCTCTTGGGTTATGAAAAGAATGCACATCTCTAAGTGGTTTTAAAGTAATTAATTTGAATTAAAAGACTTTTTCAAGATTTTGCCAGGGAGGATTCGACTACTTTTGGGAGTTTGGCACACAGCCAACGCCCTCTTGTGAATGTTTTGGAGGTGATTTCACCTCATGGCCTCATTGTAGGCACTGTCCTGAGTGTCTGTGAGAAAAATGGGAGTTTGAATATGAATATTTAGGAAATTATGGCATTTTTTACATTACAAAAACGTAAGGGAATTGGGGTCGAAAGTCACACTTTAGACCTGCTTTTGGGGCCCTTAACTTGTAGCTTTTGGCCCCAGATTTCAGGTTATGCATGTTGAGAAGCCCCTCTTAATTTAGGAAAAGAATGCACATCTCTAAGTGGTTTTAAAGTAATTAATTTTAATTAAAATACTTTTTCAAGATTTTGCAAGGGCGGTTTGGGCTACTTTTGAGTAAGGAATCAAGAATCCTTATAATTCAAAAACGGCGGATTGGACAACATTAACATGGGCAAAAAAGGTTGTCCATTCCTCCTCACAAGGGAGGAATGGACAACCTATTTTGCCCATGTTAAAGTTGTCCAATCCGCCGTTTTGGAATTATAAGGATACTTGATTCCTTACTTAAAAACGGCGGATTGGACAACATTAACATGGGCAGAATGTTGTCGAATTCTCCCTTGGAAACTATGGGTGCAACTTTACCAGTTCATGCTGGCAACAACATGGAAAAGAAAGCTAAGCTCTGACATGTTCAGAAAAAAATGACCTTCAATCTGAACAATATTAGCCTCATGACCTCATTGCAGGCACTCTGAGTGTCTGTGAGAAAAATTGGAGTTTAAATTTGAATATTTAGGAAATTACATATTATTAATACTTCGAAAAAAAAGTACTTAAAAAAAAAGACTACTTAAAAATAAAGTACTTCAAAAGACATAAAGTACTTTAGGAAACAAGTAGGTACCTCAAATAAATTAGTTCAAGTAAAAAAAAACATTAATACAATCATCTAAACAGTTCTCACTCGCTGCTCCTGCCCCCACCTTTTTTCTCAGATTCTTTGTGGGCGAAATCCCTCCCACCCGTTTGAAAGCCCTGAATTAAAGACTGAATATATTACTCTAAAACTCAATGTTCTCTAACAAGGCATTAGCTCACCTCGATAAGTGTTTGTCTTGTGATCAGCAGGTTGGCTGTTCGAATCCCGGTTCGGGCAAGTTTTTAAATGCGGGACCCTCCCTGGGTCCCGCTGGCTCTGAGCTACCCAGGAACGGAGGGCCAAGTCCGGGTGCGGGTCCCGGTCCTCTAGGGGGGTCCCGCTGGCTCTGAGCTACCCAGGAACGGAGGGCCAAGTCCGGGTGCGGGTCCCGGTCCTCTAGGGGGGTCCCGCTGGCTCTGAGCTACCCAGGAACGGAGGGCCAAGTCCGGGTGCGGGTCCCGGTCCTCTAGGGGGGTCCTGCTGGCTCTGAGCTACCCAGGAACGGAGGACCAAGTCCGGGTGCGGGTCCCGGTCCTCTAGGGGGGTCCTGCTGGCTCTGAGCTACCCAGGAACGGAGGACCAAGTCCGGGTGCGGGTCCCGGTCCTCTAGGGGGGTCCCAGTCCTCTAGGGGGGTCCTGCTGGCTCTGAGCTACCCAGGAACGGAGCACCAAGTCCGGCTGCGGGTCCCGGTCCTCTAGGGGGGTCCTGCTGGCTCTGAGCTACCCAGGAACGGAGCACCAAGTCCGGCTGCGGGTCCCGGTCCTCTAGGGGGGTCCTGCTGGCTCTGAGCTACCCAGGAACGGAGCACCAAGTCCGGCTGCGGGTCCCGGTCCTCTAGGGGGGTCCTGCTGGCTCTGAGCTACCCAGGAACGGAGCACCAAGTCCGGCTGCGGGTCCCGGTCCTCTAGGGGGGTCCTGCTGGCTCTGAGCTACCCAGGAACGGAGCACCAAGTCCGGCTGCTGGTCCTGGTCCTCTGGGGGGGTCCTGCTGGCTCTGAGCTACCCAGGGACGGAGCACCAAGTCCGGCTGCTCATTTTGCTCATCACTGTCTCGGGCGGGATTCGTACCGCTGACCTGCTCATTCCAAGACCAACACTTATCGCGCTGAGCTAGGTCTGGGTACAAATGCTACTTTTCTGCAGCAAGTTTCTATATTCACTGGTGGCGCACTTGTAGAATTCCTGGTTTCGAACCGAGATCACAGAACTTGATTCCGGGTGTCGCCGGTTCGAGACTCAGAGCAGGTAAAATAAGAAATTAACTTTTTGCTGTTTTTCTGCCCTGTAATCACAGGGCAGACTTTAACCTTTTGGGTTTGGGCCTTTAACTTGCAGCTATGGGTCCCATATTTGAGAGCAACTATCTTGAGAGTCCCCTCTTAATTTAGGAAAAGAATGCAGATCTCTAAGTGGTTCTAAAGTAATTAAAATACTTTTTTCAAGATTTTGCAAAGGCCGTTGGAGTAAGGAATCAAGAATCCTTATAATTAAAAAACGGCGGATTGGACAACATTAACATGGGCAAAATAAGTTGTCCATTCCTCCTCACAAGGGAGGAATGGACAACCTATTTTGCCCATGTTAATGTTGTCCAATCCGCCGTTTTTGAATTATAAGGATTTAAGTTCTCATGATAAAAAGTCTAAGTGTATGTTTTTTAGATGGTTCCTGAGGTATTGGGTCCAAAGGGATCATAATTTAACGCTGATTCGAGGTATATATGTCTCAGTGTGTACCTTTTCCAGATGGGAGGATTGGGGCGGGCGTCGAGAGACCAAAAGGGCGGATACTTTTTTTTCACTCATCCCGTACAATTTAACGCTGTGCCGAGATATCTACGTTTGGACGCCGTACGTCGAACGGTGGCGGAGATCCCGCAGTTTAAAAATGTAAATCTGAATCCCGAAACCCTGTCCCTTAATCCGCCCAAATGTGCCCAATCCGCCGCCCCAATCCGCCCAAATGTGCCCAATCCGCCGGCGGCGGATTGGGCACATTTGGGCGGATTCGGGGACAGGTGCCCCAATCCGCCCAAGGTGACCCCATCCGCCGCCCTGAGACGCCCGTTTTGCCCCAATCCGCCGCCGGCGGCGGATTGGGCACATTTGGGCGGTTTGGGCTACTTTTGAGTAAGGAATCAAGAATCCTTATAATTCAAAAACGGCGGATTGGACAACATTAACATGGGCAAAAAAGGTTGTCCATTCCTCCTCACAAGGGAGGAATGGACAACCTATTTTGCCCATGTTAAAGTTGTCCAATCCGCCGTTTTTAAAGTAAGGAATCTAGTATCCTTACAATTCAAAAACGGCGGATTGGACAACATTAACATGGGCAAAAAAGGTTGTCCATTCCTCCTCACAAGGGAGGAATGGACAACCTATTTTGCCCATGTTAAAGTTGTCCAATCCGCCGTTTTTGAATTATAAGGATACTTGATTCCTTACTTAAAAACGGCGGATTGGACAACATTAACATGGGCAGAATGTTGTCGAATTCTCCCTTGGAAACTATGGGTGCAACTTTACCAGTTCATGCTGGCCCGGGTCCCAGTCCTCTAGGGGGGTCCTGCTGGCTCTGAGCTACCCAGGAACGGAGCACCAAGTCCGGCTGCGGGTCCCGGTCCTCTAGGGGGGTCCTGCTGGCTCTGAGCTACCCAGGAACGGAGCACCAAGTCCGGCTGCGGGTCCCGGTCCTCTAGGGGGGTCCTGCTGGCTCTGAGCTACCCAGGAACGGAGCACCAAGTCCGGCTGCGGGTCCCAGTCCTCTAGGGGGGTCCTGCTGGCTCTGAGCTACCCAGGAACGGAGCACCAAGTCCGGCTGCGGGTCCCAGTCCTCTAGGGGGGTCCTGCTGGCTCTGAGCTACCCAGGAACGGAGCACCAAGTCCGGCTGCGGGTCCCGGTCCTCTAGGGGGGTCCCGGTCCTCTAGGGGGGTCCTGCTGGCTCTGAGCTACCCAGGAACGGAGCACCAAGTCCGGCTGCGGGTCCCAGTCCTCTAGGGGGGTCCTGCTGGCTCTGAGCTACCCAGGAACGGAGCACCAAGTCCGGCTGCGGGTCCCGGTCCTCTAGGGGGGTCCCAGTCCTCTAGGGGGGTCCTGCTGGCTCTGAGCTACCCAGGAACGGAGCACCAAGTCCGGCAACTATCTTGAGAGTCCCCTCTTAATTTAGGAAAAGAATGCAGATCTCTAAGTGGTTCTAAAGTAATTAAAATACTTTTTTCAAGATTTTGCAAAGGCCGTTGGAGTAAGGAATCAAGAATCCTTATAATTCAAAAACGGCGGATTGGACAACATTAACATGGGCAAAATAAGTTGTCCATTCCTCCTCACAAGGGAGGAATGGACAACCTATTTTGCCCATGTTAATGTTGTCCAATCCGCCGTTTTTGAATTATAAGGATTTAAGTTCTCATGATAAAAAGTCTAAGTGTATGTTTTTTAGATGGTTCCTGAGGAATTGTGTCCAAAGGGTTCATAATTTAACGCTGATTCGAGATATCTATGTCTCATTGTGTACCTTTTCCAGATGGGAGGATTGGGGCGGGCGTCGAGGGACCAAAAGGGCGGATTGGGATTCGAATCGTAAGGATACTTTTTTTTCACTCATCCCGTACAATTTAACGCTGTGCCGAGATATCTACGTTTGGTCGCCGTACGTCGAACGGTGGCGGAGATCCCGCAGTTTAAAAATGTAAATCTGAATCCCGAAACTCTGTCCCTTAATCCGCCCAAATGTGCCCAATCCGCCGCCCCAATCCGCCCAAATGTGCCCAATCCGCCGGCGGCGGATTGGGCACATTTGGGCGGATTCGGGGACAGGTGCCCCAATCCGCCCAAGGTGACCCCATCCGCCGCCCTGAGACGCCCGTTTTGCCCCAATCCGCCGCCGGCGGCGGATTGGGCACATTTGGG
>JBAMJR010000805.1:25000-32500 GCA_038501785.1 Myoxocephalus aenaeus
GACCCTCTGTGGTCCTCAGTGAGCTCCATGGTGTAGAGGACCAGTGTGCACCCCTAATAAAGTGTTCAATATGTGGGTTGGCATGTTCAATGAGACCCTCTGTGGTCCTCAGTGAGCTCCATGGTGTAGAGGACCAGTGTGCACCCCTAATAAAGTGTTCAATATGTGGGTTGACATGTCTAATGAGACCCTCTGTGGTCCTCAGTGAGCTCCATGGTGTAGATGACCAGTGTGCATCCCTAATAAAGTGTTCAATATGTGGGTTGAGATGTCTAATGATACCCTCTGTGGTCCTCCATGGTGAAGAGGACCAGTGTGCATCCCTAATAAAGTGTTCAATATGTGGGTTGGCATGTCTAATGAGACCCTCTGTGGTCCTCAGTGAGCTCCATGGCTCTCAGGGGTTAATATTTCAAACATCACTAATCCGATATTAATGCTCTATTTGTGCCTTGGCACTTTAAACATGTAGCCATGGGTCTTGTGGTGCATTTTGCCATCTCTAGACCGACTTTGCGGCCTTCAAACGCGGCCTCTGAAGTCTGAATGGAATCCAAGTTGCAGTCAGTCGAATTGAATTCATAGCCTGGTAGAGGGCTCCATCTTGTGGCGAAATCCGGGCATTACAAATTGAGCTTTTAATGCACTGACCTCTGCAAACCTGACCCGCCGACTGCGCTCTACAGCGGCCGCCGAGCAGGCTGTGGAGCACCTAGAAGCCTGCGGGTTGGCTTCCCGTCTTCAGGGGAAGCTCTTCTTTCCAACGCCGTTTTCCGCGAGAAGATTGGAGCATGGTAAGGCACTTTCCAGGGTTGAAATGTGGCTCCCGGCCTTCTACTCCAATGCAGGCTTCGACTCCGGAGCACTAAAACGGCTGTGGAGCAGGCTCTGGAGCACCTAGAGGCCCGCGGGTTGGCTTGCATTTTTCAGGGGAACCTCCTCTTTCCAACGCCGTTTTCCGCGAGAAGATTGGAGCATGGTAAGGCACTTTCCAGGGTTGAAATGTGGCGCGAGCTGTGCTTGGAGCTCCCTCCTGTGGCGACGTCCGGTACTGCATGCGGATTCACTAAAACGGTCCTAAATCAGGCTGTGGACCACCTAGAAGCCCCGGGTTTGGCTTCCCGTGTTCAGGGGAAGCTCCTCTTCAATTCGGCATGGTCCCCGTGGTTCCAGGCCTGCTAACAGCGAAAGGTCAAAGGTCAGATGGCCTCCAAAGCCCTGAGCTCCCCAGCTAGAGGGAGTGTCTTCTGGGTCTGTCTGAGTGAGTGTGAGACCCCCCCACGAGACCCAGACCAGTACCCGGACTTGGTGGTCCTGGTCTGGGTCTGTGTGAGTGACTGAGACCCCCCATGAGACCCAGACCAGTACCCAGGCTTGGTGGTCCTGGTCTGGGTCTGTGTGAGTGACTGAGACCCCCCATGAGACCCAGACCAGTACCCAGACTTGGTGGTCCTGGTCTGGGTACCTCTGAGTGACTGAGACCCCCCCCATGAGACCAAGACCAGTACCCAGACTTGGTGGTCCTTCTCTGGGTACCCCAGAGGGACTGAGACCCCCCATGAGACCAAGACCAGTACCCAGACTTGGTGGTCCTTCTCTGGGTACCCCAGAGGGACTGAGACCCCCCCATGAGACCAAGACCAGTACCCAGACTTAGTAGACCTGGTCTGGGTACCCCAGAGGGACTGGGACCCCCCATGAGACCAAGACCAGTACCCAGGCTTGGTGGTCCTGGTCTGGGTCTGACTGAGTGACTGAGACCCCCCCACAAGACCAAGACCAGTACCCAGGCTTAGTAGACCTGGTCTGGGTACCCCAGAGGGACTGAGACCCCCCCATGAGACCCAGACCAGTACCCAGACTTAGTAGACCTGGTCTGGGTACCAGAGAGGGACTGAGACCCCCCATGAGACCCAGACCAGTACCCAGACTTAGTAGACCTGGTCTGGGTACCCCAGAGTGACTGAGACCCCCCATGAGACCCAGACCAGTACCCAGACTTAGTAGACCTGGTCTGGGTACCAGAGAGGGACTGAGACCCCCCCATGAGACCCAGACCAGTACCCAGACTTAGTAGACCTGGTCTGGGTACCATAGAGGGACTGAGACCCCCCCACAAGACCAAGACCAGTACCCAGGCTTGGTGGTCCTGGTCTGGGTCTGACTGAGTGACTGAGACCCCCCCACAAGACCAAGACCAGTACCCAGGCTTAGTAGACCTGGTCTGGGTACCAGAGAGGGACTGAGACCCCCCCATGAGACCCAGACCAGTACCCAGACTTAGTAGACCTGGTCTGGGTACCATAGAGGGACTGAGACCCCCCCACAAGACCAAGACCAGTACCCAGGCTTGGTGGTCCTGGTCTGGGTCTGTGTGAGTGACTGAGACCCCCTTCAGGACCAAGGCCAGTACCCAGACTTAGTAGACCTGGTCTGGGTACCAGAGAGGGACTGAGACCCCCCCATGAGACCCAGACCAGTACCCAGACTTGGTGGTCCTTCTCTGGGTACCCCAGAGGGACTGAGACCCCCCCACAAGACCAAGACCAGTACCCAGGCTTGGTGGTCCTGGTCTGGGTACCCCAGAGTGACTGAGACCCCCCATGAGACCAAGACCAGTAACCAGGCTTTGGTGGTCCTGGTCTGGGTACCCCAGAGTGACTGAGACCCCCCCACAAGACCAAGACCAGTACCCAGACTTGGTGGTCCTTCTCTGGGTACCCCAGAGTGACTGAGACCCCCCATGAGACCCAGACCAGTACCCAGACTTAGTAGACCTGGTCTGGGTACCATAGAGGGACTGAGACCCCCCCACAAGACCAAGACCAGTACCCAGACTTAGTAGACCTGGTCTGGGTACCATAGAGGGACTGAGACCCCCCCATGAGACCCAGACCAGTACCCAGACTTAGTAGACCTGGTCTGGGTACCAGAGAGGGACTGAGACCCCCCCCCATGAGACCCAGACCTTTACCCAGACTTAGTAGACCTGGTCTGGGTACCAGAGAGGGACTGAGACCCCCCCATGAGACCCAGACCTTTACCCAGACTTAGTAGACCTGGTCTGGGTACCAGAGAGGGACTGAGACCCCCCATGAGACCAAGACCAGTACCCAGGCTTTGGTGGTCCTAGTCTGGGTCTGTGTGAGTGACTGAGACCCCCTTCAGGACCAAGGCCAGTACCCAGGCTTGGTGGTCCTGGTCTGGGTACCCCAGAGTGACTGAGACCCCCCCATGAGACCCAGACCAGTACCCAGACTTAGTAGACCAGGTCTGGGTGCCAGAGAGGGACTGAGACCCCCCCATGAGACCAAGACCAGTACCCAGACTTAGTAGACCTGGTCTGGGTACCAGAGAGGGACTGAGACCCCCCCATGAGACCCAGACCAGTACCCAGACTTAGTAGACCAGGTCTGGGTGCCAGAGAGGGACTGAGACCCCCCATGAGACCAAGACCAGTACCCAGACTTAGTAGACCTGGTCTGGGTACCCCAGAGTGACTGAGACCCCCCCCATGAGACCAAGACCAGTACCCAGACTTAGTAGACCAGGTCTGGGTGCCAGAGAGGGACTGAGACCCCCCCATGAGACCAAGACCAGTACCCAGACTTAGTAGACCTGGTCTGGGTACCAGAGAGGGACTGAGACCCCCCCATGAGACCCAGACCAGTACCCAGACTTAGTAGACCAGGTCTGGGTGCCAGAGAGGGACTGAGACCCCCCATGAGACCAAGACCAGTACCCAGACTTAGTAGACCTGGTCTGGGTACCCCAGAGTGACTGAGACCCCCCCCATGAGACCAAGACCAGTACCCAGACTTAGTAGACCTGGTCTGGGTACCATAGAGGGACTGAGACCCCCCCCATGAGACCCAGACCAGTACCCAGACTTAGTAGACCTGGTCTGGGTACCAGAGAGGGACTGAGACCCCCCACAAGACCAAGACCAGTACCCAGGCTTAGTAGACCTGGTCTGGGTACCAGAGAGGGACTGAGACCCCCCATGAGACCAAGACCAGTACCCAGACTTAGTAGACCTGGTCTGGGTACCATAGAGGGACTGAGACCCCCCCATGAGACCCAGACCAGTACCCAGACTTAGTAGACCAGGTCTGGGTGCCAGAGAGGGACTGAGACCCCCCATGAGACCAAGACCAGTACCCAGACTTAGTAGACCTGGTCTGGGTACCCCAGAGTGACTGAGACCCCCCCCATGAGACCAAGACCAGTACCCAGACTTAGTAGACCTGGTCTGGGTACCATAGAGGGACTGAGACCCCCCCCATGAGACCCAGACCAGTACCCAGACTTAGTAGACCAGGTCTGGGTGCCAGAGAGGGACTGAGACCCCCCATGAGACCAAGACCAGTACCCAGACTTAGTAGACCTGGTCTGGGTACCCCAGAGTGACTGAGACCCCCCCCATGAGACCAAGACCAGTACCCAGACTTAGTAGACCTGGTCTGGGTACCATAGAGTGACTGAGACCCCCCATGAGACCCAGACCAGTACCCATACTTAGTAGACCTGGTCTGGGTACCCCAGAGTGACTGAGACCCCCCATGAGACCCAGACCAGTACCCAGGCTTGGTGGTCCTGGTCTGGGTCTGTGTGAGTGACTGAGACCCCCCATGAGACCCAGACCAGTACCCAGACTTGGTGGTCCTTCTCTGGGTACCCCAGAGTGACTGAGACCCCCCATGAGACCAAGACCAGTACCCAGGCTTTGGTGGTCCTGGTCTGGGTACCCCAGAGGGACTGAGACCCCCCATGAGACCAAGACCAGTACCCAGGCTTGGTGGTCCTGGTCTGGGTACCCCAGAGGGACTGAGACCCCCCATGAGACCAAGACCAGTACCCAGACTTAGTAGACCTGGTCTGGGTACCATAGAGGGACTGAGACCCCCCCACAAGACCAAGACCAGTACCCAGACTTGGTGGTCCTTCTTTGGGTCTGAGTGAGTGACTGTGACCCCCCATGAGACCAAGACCAGTACCCAGACTTAGTAGACCTGGTCTGGGTACCCCAGAGGGACTGAGACCCCCCCCATGAGACCCAGACCAGTACCCAGACTTAGTAGACCTGGTCTGGGTACCAGAGAGGGACTGAGACCCCCCATGAGACCCAGACCAGTACCCAGACTTAGTAGACCTGGTCTGGGTACCCCAGAGTGACTGAGACCCCCCATGAGACCCAGACCAGTACCCAGACTTAGTAGACCTGGTCTGGGTACCAGAGAGGGACTGAGACCCCCCCATGAGACCAAGACCAGTACCCAGACTTGGTGGTCCTGGTCTGGGTCTGTGTGAGTGACTGATACCCCCCCATGAGACCCAGACCAGTACCCAGACTTGGTGGTCCTGGTCTGGGTCTGTGTGAGTGACTGAGACCCCCCATGAGACCCAGACCAGTACCCAGACTTAGTAGACCTGGTCTCGGTACCATAGAGGGACTGAGACCCCCCCATGAGACCCATACCTTTACCCAGACTTAGTAGACCTGGTCTGGGTACCAGAGAGGGACTGAGACCCCCCTACAGGACCCAGACCTTTACCCGGACTTAGTAGACCTGGTCTGGGTACCAGAGAGGGACTGAGACCCCCCTACAGGACCCAGACCTTTACCCGGACTTAGTAGACCTGGTCTGGGTACCAGAGAGGGACTGAGACCCCCCTACAGGACCCAGACCTTTACCCGGACTTAGTAGACCTGGTCTGGGTACCAGAGAGGGACTGAGACCCCCCTACAGGACCCAGACCTTTACCCGGACTTAGTAGACCTGGTCTGGGTACCAGAGAGGGACTGAGACCCCCCTACAGGACCAATACCTTTACCCGGACTTAGTAGACCTGGTCTGGGTACCAGAGAGGGACTGAGACCCCCCTACAGGACCAATACCTTTACCCGGACTTAGTAGACCTGGTCTGGGTACCAGAGAGGGACTGAGACCCCCCTACAGGACCAAGACCTTTACCCGGACTTAGTAGACCTGGTCTGGGTACCACAGAGGGACTGGGACCCCCCTACAGGACCCAGACCTTTACCCGGACTTAGTAGACCTGGTCTGGGTCTAGCTGAGAGACTCAGACCCCACTACAGGACCAAGACCTTTAGCCGGACTTAGTAGACCTGGTCTGGGTACCAGAGAGGGACTGAGACCCCCCTACAGGACCAAGACCTTTACCCGGACTTAGTAGACCTGGTCTGGGTACCACAGAGGGACTGGGACCCCCCTACAGGACCCAGACCAGTACCCCGGACTTAGTAGACCTGGTCTGGGTCTAGCTGAGAGACTCAGACCCCACTACAGGACCAAGACCTTTAGCCGGACTTAGTAGACCTGGTCTGGGTCTAGCTGAGTGACTCAGACCCCCCTACAGGACCAAGACCTTTAGCCGGACTTAGTAGACCTGGTCTGGGTACCCCAGAGGGACCTGGACCCCCTAGAGGACCAAGGCCAGCAGCCAGACCTCCTCTCACTCGCTGCTCAGCCCCCACCTTTTTTTTCGCCATAGTTTCGGAGGAAATCCCCCCCTCCCTCAGGAAGAAAAAACTTTAACTTTTTTCAAAATGGAAAAAGTGATGAAAATCAGACAGAGTCCACTATTCTAGAGTACCAGGGCTCCGAGATAGTTAGAGAACCAGGGGTCCGAGATCTAGATAACCAGGGGCACGAGAGTTAGAGAACCAGGGGCGCCAGAGTTCTAGAGAACCAGGGGCACGAGAGTTAGAGAACCAGGGGCGCGAGAGTTAGAGAACCAGGGGCGCGAGAGTCCTAGATAACCAGGGGCGCGAGAGTCAGATAACCAGGGGCGCGAGAGTTAGAGAACCAGGGGCACGAGAATCCTAGATAACCAGGGGCGCGAGAGTCCTAGAGAACCAGGGGCGCGAGATTCGGAGCACCAGGGGCACGAGAATCGGAGTTAGAGAACCAGGGGCGCGAGATTCGGAGCACCAGGGGCGCGAGAATCGGAGTTAGAGAACCAGGGGCGCGAGATTCAGAGTACCAGGGGCGCGAGAATCGGAGCACCAGGGGCGCGAGAATCGGAGTTAGAGTACCAGGGGCGCGAGATTCAGAGTACCAGGGGCGCGAGATTCAGAGTACCAGGGGCACGAGAATCAGATTTAGAGTACCAGGGGCGCGAGACTCAGAGTACCAGGGGCACGAAACGGAGTGTAAGATAACAGACCGAAGATTACCTCTTTCATTATTTTACATTGACACACTTTGGTACGGTGCGACAAAATTACCTCTCGCACGATTTCAGAAACCCAGTTTTCAGAAAAAGACTTACCATGAGTTGAGGCCGGCTTTTCACAGGAATGGATGCCCACGATGAGTGAAGGCAGATCGGATGGTCTGGGCGGCCATAGAGGGTCCATGTCCTGGATAAAAAACACTTTGGTGAAAAATAAAAGGCGTTTGTGGAGGTACGCCTGTACATGCACGGATCCTTCTGGGATTTTGCAGAGCTTTTCTGGGCGTGGAGGGCGGCCGC
>JBAMJR010000805.1:42500-48775 GCA_038501785.1 Myoxocephalus aenaeus
CTTTAAACATGTAGCCATGGGTCTTGTGGTGCATTTTGCCATCTCTAGACCGACTTTGCGGCCTTCAAACGCGGCCTCTGAAGTCTGAATGGAATCCAAGTTGCAGTCAGTCGAATTGAATTCATAGCCTGGTAGAGGGCTCCATCTTGTGGCGAAATCCGGGCATTACAAATTGAGCTTTTAATGCACTGACCTCTGCAAACCTGACCCGCCGACTGCGCTCTACAGCGGCCGCCGAGCAGGCTGTGGAGCACCTAGAAGCCTGCGGGTTGGCTTCCCGTCTTCAGGGGAAGCTCTTCTTTCCAACGCCGTTTTCCGCGAGAAGATTGGAGCATGGTAAGGCACTTTCCAGGGTTGAAATGTGGCTCCCGGCCTTCTACTCCAATGCAGGCTTCGACTCCGGAGCACTAAAACGGCTGTGGAGCAGGCTCTGGAGCACCTAGAGGCCCGCGGGTTGGCTTGCATTTTTCAGGGGAACCTCCTCTTTCCAACGCCGTTTTCCGCGAGAAGATTGGAGCATGGTAAGGCACTTTCCAGGGTTGAAATGTGGCGCGAGCTGTGCTTGGAGCTCCCTCCTGTGGCGACGTCCGGTACTGCATGCGGATTCACTAAAACGGTCCTAAATCAGGCTGTGGACCACCTAGAAGCCCCGGGTTTGGCTTCCCGTGTTCAGGGGAAGCTCCTCTTCAATTCGGCATGGTCCCCGTGGTTCCAGGCCTGCTAACAGCGAAAGGTCAAAGGTCAGATGGCCTCCAAAGCCCTGAGCTCCCCAGCTAGAGGGAGTGTCTTCTGGGTCTGTCTGAGTGAGTGTGAGACCCCCCCACGAGACCCAGACCAGTACCCGGACTTGGTGGTCCTGGTCTGGGTCTGTGTGAGTGACTGAGACCCCCCATGAGACCCAGACCAGTACCCAGGCTTGGTGGTCCTGGTCTGGGTCTGTGTGAGTGACTGAGACCCCCCATGAGACCCAGACCAGTACCCAGACTTGGTGGTCCTGGTCTGGGTACCTCTGAGTGACTGAGACCCCCCCCATGAGACCAAGACCAGTACCCAGACTTGGTGGTCCTTCTCTGGGTACCCCAGAGGGACTGAGACCCCCCATGAGACCAAGACCAGTACCCAGACTTGGTGGTCCTTCTCTGGGTACCCCAGAGGGACTGAGACCCCCCCATGAGACCAAGACCAGTACCCAGACTTAGTAGACCTGGTCTGGGTACCCCAGAGGGACTGGGACCCCCCCATGAGACCAAGACCAGTACCCAGGCTTGGTGGTCCTGGTCTGGGTCTGACTGAGTGACTGAGACCCCCCCACAAGACCAAGACCAGTACCCAGGCTTAGTAGACCTGGTCTGGGTACCAGAGAGGGACTGAGACCCCCCCATGAGACCCAGACCAGTACCCAGACTTAGTAGACCTGGTCTGGTACCATAGAGGGACTGAGACCCCCCCACAAGACCAAGACCAGTACCCAGGCTTGGTGGTCCTGGTCTGGGTCTGACTGAGTGACTGAGACCCCCCCACAAGACCAAGACCAGTACCCAGGCTTAGTAGACCTGGTCTGGGTACCAGAGAGGGACTGAGACCCCCCCATGAGACCCAGACCAGTACCCAGACTTAGTAGACCTGGTCTGGGTACCATAGAGGGACTGAGACCCCCCCACAAGACCAAGACCAGTACCCAGGCTTGGTGGTCCTGGTCTGGGTCTGACTGAGTGACTGAGACCCCCCCACAAGACCAAGACCAGTACCCAGGCTTAGTAGACCTGGTCTGGGTACCAGAGAGGGACTGAGACCCCCCCATGAGACCCAGACCAGTACCCAGACTTAGTAGACCTGGTCTGGGTACCATAGAGGGACTGAGACCCCCCCACAAGACCAAGACCAGTACCCCAGGCTTGGTGGTCCTGGTCTGGGTCTGTGTGAGTGACTGAGACCCCCTTCAGGACCAAGGCCAGTACCCAGACTTAGTAGACCTGGTCTGGGTACCAGAGAGGGACTGAGACCCCCCCATGAGACCCCAGACCAGTACCCAGACTTGGTGGTCCTTCTCTGGGTACCCCAGAGGGACTGAGACCCCCCCACAAGACCAAGACCAGTACCCAGGCTTGGTGGTCCTGGTCTGGGTACCCCAGAGTGACTGAGACCCCCCATGAGACCAAGACCAGTAACCAGGCTTTGGTGGTCCTGGTCTGGGTACCCCAGAGTGACTGAGACCCCCCCACAAGACCAAGACCAGTACCCAGACTTGGTGGTCCTTCTCTGGGTACCCCAGAGTGACTGAGACCCCCATGAGACCCAGACCAGTACCCCAGACTTAGTAGACCTGGTCTGGGTACCATAGAGGGACTGAGACCCCCCCACAAGACCAAGACCAGTACCCAGACTTAGTAGACCTGGTCTGGGTACCATAGAGGGACTGAGACCCCCCCATGAGACCCAGACCAGTACCCAGACTTAGTAGACCAGGTCTGGGTGCCAGAGAGGGACTGAGACCCCCCCATGAGACCAAGACCAGTACCCAGACTTAGTAGACCTGGTCTGGGTACCAGAGAGGGACTGAGACCCCCCCATGAGACCCAGACCAGTACCCAGACTTAGTAGACCAGGTCTGGGTGCCAGAGAGGGACTGAGACCCCCCATGAGACCAAGACCAGTACCCAGACTTAGTAGACCTGGTCTGGGTACCCCAGAGTGACTGAGACCCCCCCCATGAGACCAAGACCAGTACCCAGACTTAGTAGACCTGGTCTGGGTACCATAGAGGGACTGAGACCCCCCCCATGAGACCCAGACCAGTACCCAGACTTAGTAGACCTGGTCTGGGTACCAGAGAGGGACTGAGACCCCCCACAAGACCAAGACCAGTACCCAGGCTTAGTAGACCTGGTCTGGGTACCAGAGAGGGACTGAGACCCCCCATGAGACCAAGACCAGTACCCAGACTTAGTAGACCTGGTCTGGGTACCATAGAGGGACTGAGACCCCCCCATGAGACCCAGACCAGTACCCAGACTTAGTAGACCAGGTCTGGGTGCCAGAGAGGGACTGAGACCCCCCATGAGACCAAGACCAGTACCCAGACTTAGTAGACCTGGTCTGGGTACCCCAGAGTGACTGAGACCCCCCCCATGAGACCAAGACCAGTACCCAGACTTAGTAGACCTGGTCTGGGTACCATAGAGGGACTGAGACCCCCCCCATGAGACCCAGACCAGTACCCAGACTTAGTAGACCAGGTCTGGGTGCCAGAGAGGGACTGAGACCCCCCATGAGACCAAGACCAGTACCCAGACTTAGTAGACCTGGTCTGGGTACCCCCAGAGTGACTGAGACCCCCCCCATGAGACCAAGACCAGTACCCAGACTTAGTAGACCTGGTCTGGGTACCATAGAGTGACTGAGACCCCCCATGAGACCCAGACCAGTACCCATACTTAGTAGACCTGGTCTGGGTACCCCAGAGTGACTGAGACCCCCCATGAGACCCAGACCAGTACCCAGGCTTGGTGGTCCTGGTCTGGGTCTGTGTGAGTGACTGAGACCCCCCATGAGACCCAGACCAGTACCCAGACTTGGTGGTCCTTCTCTGGGTACCCCAGAGTGACTGAGACCCCCCATGAGACCAAGACCAGTACCCAGGCTTTGGTGGTCCTGGTCTGGGTACCCCAGAGGGACTGAGACCCCCCATGAGACCAAGACCAGTACCCAGGCTTGGTGGTCCTGGTCTGGGTACCCCAGAGGGACTGAGACCCCCCATGAGACCAAGACCAGTACCCAGACTTAGTAGACCTGGTCTGGGTACCATAGAGGGACTGAGACCCCCCCACAAGACCAAGACCAGTACCCAGACTTGGTGGTCCTTCTTTGGGTCTGAGTGAGTGACTGTGACCCCCCATGAGACCAAGACCAGTACCCAGACTTAGTAGACCTGGTCTGGGTACCCCAGAGGGACTGAGACCCCCCCATGAGACCCAGACCAGTACCCAGACTTAGTAGACCTGGTCTGGGTACCAGAGAGGGACTGAGACCCCCCATGAGACCCAGACCAGTACCCAGACTTAGTAGACCTGGTCTGGGTACCCCAGAGTGACTGAGACCCCCCATGAGACCCAGACCAGTACCCAGACTTAGTAGACCTGGTCTGGGTACCAGAGAGGGACTGAGACCCCCCCATGAGACCAAGACCAGTACCCAGACTTGGTGGTCCTGGTCTGGGTCTGTGTGAGTGACTGATACCCCCCATGAGACCCAGACCAGTACCCAGACTTGGTGGTCCTGGTCTGGGTCTGTGTGAGTGACTGAGACCCCCCATGAGACCCAGACCAGTACCCAGACTTAGTAGACCTGGTCTCGGTACCATAGAGGGACTGAGACCCCCCCATGAGACCCATACCTTTACCCAGACTTAGTAGACCTGGTCTGGGTACCAGAGAGGGACTGAGACCCCCCTACAGGACCCAGACCTTTACCCGGACTTAGTAGACCTGGTCTGGGTACCAGAGAGGGACTGAGACCCCCCTACAGGACCCAGACCTTTACCCGGACTTAGTAGACCTGGTCTGGGTACCAGAGAGGGACTGAGACCCCCCTACAGGACCCAGACCTTTACCCGGACTTAGTAGACCTGGTCTGGGTACCAGAGAGGGACTGAGACCCCCCTACAGGACCCAGACCTTTACCCGGACTTAGTAGACCTGGTCTGGGTACCAGAGAGGGACTGAGACCCCCCTACAGGACCAATACCTTTACCCGGACTTAGTAGACCTGGTCTGGGTACCAGAGAGGGACTGAGACCCCCCTACAGGACCAATACCTTTACCCGGACTTAGTAGACCTGGTCTGGGTACCAGAGAGGGACTGAGACCCCCCTACAGGACCAAGACCTTTACCCGGACTTAGTAGACCTGGTCTGGGTACCACAGAGGGACTGGGACCCCCCTACAGGACCCAGACCTTTACCCGGACTTAGTAGACCTGGTCTGGGTCTAGCTGAGAGACTCAGACCCCACTACAGGACCAAGACCTTTAGCCGGACTTAGTAGACCTGGTCTGGGTACCAGAGAGGGACTGAGACCCCCCTACAGGACCAAGACCTTTACCCGGACTTAGTAGACCTGGTCTGGGTACCACAGAGGGACTGGGACCCCCCCTACAGGACCCAGACCAGTACCCCGGACTTAGTAGACCTGGTCTGGGTCTAGCTGAGAGACTCAGACCCCACTACAGGACCAAGACCTTTAGCCGGACTTAGTAGACCTGGTCTGGGTCTAGCTGAGTGACTCAGACCCCCCTACAGGACCAAGACCTTTAGCCGGACTTAGTAGACCTGGTCTGGGTACCCCAGAGGGACCTGGACCCCCTAGAGGACCAAGGCCAGCAGCCAGACCTCCTCTCACTCGCTGCTCAGCCCCCACCTTTTTTTTCGCCATAGTTTCGGAGGAAATCCCCCCTCCCTCAGGAAGAAAAAACTTTAACTTTTTTCAAAATGGAAAAAGTGATGAAAATCAGACAGAGTCCACTATTCTAGAGTACCAGGGCTCCGAGATAGTTAGAGAACCAGGGGTCCGAGATCTAGATAACCAGGGGCACGAGAGTTAGAGAACCAGGGGCGCCAGAGTTCTAGAGAACCAGGGGCACGAGAGTTAGAGAACCAGGGGCGCGAGAGTTAGAGAACCAGGGGCGCGAGAGTCCTAGATAACCAGGGGCGCGAGAGTCAGATAACCAGGGGCGCGAGAGTTAGAGAACCAGGGGCACGAGAATCCTAGATAACCAGGGGCGCGAGAGTCCTAGAGAACCAGGGGCGCGAGATTCGGAGCACCAGGGGCACGAGAATCGGAGTTAGAGAACCAGGGGCGCGAGATTCGGAGCACCAGGGGCGCGAGAATCGGAGTTAGAGAACCAGGGGCGCGAGATTCAGAGTACCAGGGGCGCGAGAATCGGAGCACCAGGGGCGCGAGAATCGGAGTTAGAGTACCAGGGGCGCGAGATTCAGAGTACCAGGGGCGCGAGATTCAGAGTACCAGGGGCACGAGAATCAGATTTAGAGTACCAGGGGGGGGGGGGGGGGGGGCGCGAGACTCAGAGTACCAGGGGCACGAAACGGAGTGTAAGATAACAGACCGAAGATTACCTCTTTCATTATTTTACATTGACACACTTTGGTACGGTGCGACAAAATTACCTCTCGCACGATTTCAGAAACCCAGTTTTCAGAAAAAGACTTACCATGAGTTGAGGCCGGCTTTTCACAGGAATGGATGCCCACGATGAGTGAA
>JBAMJR010000806.1:2500-15000 GCA_038501785.1 Myoxocephalus aenaeus
GTGTGTGCCTGGGACTCAGAGCAGGGACTCTGAGTGAGTGTTTCCCCACAGAATGGTGATGTCCTCCAGGTGAGAAAGTGCCCTCCCTCCCTCCCTCCAGAGTCAGCTCTGGTGGGAGGGAGGGAGGGCTTTTTTTTTTGTTCTCTGCCCCGGAAAGATGCAGGTGATCGGCTGTGTGTGTGTGTGTGCCCTCCCTCTCTTCCTCCAGAGTCAGCTCTGGTGGGAGTGAGGGAGGGCTTTTTTTTTGTTTATCAGTATTAAAGTGTTATATGTGGGTTGGCATGTTCAATGAGACCCTCTGTGGTCCTCAGTGAGCTCCATGGTGAAGAGTGGTAGTGTGAATCGGTATTAAAGTGTTCAATGTGGGGGTTGACATGTCTAATGAGACCCTCTGTGGTCCTCAGTGAGCTCCATGGTGTAGAGGACCAGTGTGCATCCCTAATAAAGTGTTCAATATGTGGGTTGGCATGTCTAATGAGACCCTCTGTGGTCCTCAGTGAGCTCCATGGTGTAGATGACCAGTGTGCATCCCTAATAAAGTGTTCAATATGTGGGTTGGCATGTCTAATGAGACCCCTCTGTGGTCCTCAGTGAGCTCCATGCTGAAGATGACCAGTGTGCATCCCTAATAAAGTGTTCAATATGTGGGTTGAGATGTCTAATGAGACCCTCTGTGGTCCTCAGTGAGCTCCATGGTGTAGATGACCAGTGTGCATCCCTAATAAAGTGTTCAATATGTGGGTTGAGATGTCTAATGATACCCTCTGTGGTCCTCCATGGTGAAGAGGACCAGTGTGCATCCCTAATAAAGTGTTCAATATGTGGGTTGGCATGTCTAATGAGACCCTCTGTGGTCCTCAGTGAGCTCCATGGCTCTCAGGGGTTAATATTTCAAACATCACTAATCCGATATTAATGCTCTATTTGTGCCTTGGCACTTTAAACATGTACCCATGGGTCTTGTGGTGCATTTTGCCATCTCTAGACCGACTTTGCGGCCTTCAAACGCGGCCTCTGAAGTCTGAATGGAATCCAAGTTGCAGTCAGTCGAATTGAATTCATAGCCTGGTAGAGGGCTCCATCTTGTGGCGAAATCCGGGCATTACAAATTGAGCTTTTAATGCACTGACCTCTGCAAACCTGACCCGCCGACTGCGCTCTACAGCGGCCGCCGAGCAGGCTGTGGAGCACCTAGAAGCCTGCGGGTTGGCTTCCCGTCTTCAGGGGAAGCTCTTCTTTCCAACGCCGTTTTCCGCGAGAAGATTGGATAAGGATAAGGCACTTTCCAGGGTTGAAATGTGGCTCCCGGCCTTCTACTCCAATGCAGGCTTCGACTCCGGAGCACTAAAACGGCTGTGGAGCAGGCTCTGGAGCACCTAGAGGCCCGCGGGTTGGCTTGCATTTTTCAGGGGAACCTCCTCTTTCCAACGCCGTTTTCCGCGAGAAGATTGGAGCATGGTAAGGCACTTTCCAGGGTTGAAATGTGGCGCAAGCTGTGCTTGGAGCTCCCTCCTGTGGCGACGTCCGGTACTGCATGCGGATTCACTAAAACGGTCCTAAATCAGGCTGTGGACCACCTAGAAGCCCCGGGTTTGGCTTCCCGTGTTCAGGGGAAGCTCCTCTTCAATTCGGCATGGTCCCCGTGGTTCCAGGCCGGCTAACAGCGAAAGGTCAAAGGTCAGATGGCCTCCAAAGCCCTGAGCTCCCCAGCTAGAGGGAGTGTCTTCTGGGTCTGTCTGAGTGAGTGTGAGACCCCCCCACGAGACCCAGACCAGTACCCGGACTTGGTGGTCCTGGTCTGGGTCTGTGTGAGTGACTGAGACCCCCCCATGAGACCCAGACCAGTACCCAGACTTGGTGGTCCTTCTCTGGGTACCCCAGAGGGACTGAGACCCCCCATGAGACCAAGACCAGTACCCAGACTTGGTGGTCCTTCTCTGGGTACCCCAGAGTGACTGAGACCCCCCCCATGAGACCAAGACCAGTACCCAGGCTTGGTGGTCCTTCTCTGGGTACCCCAGAGGGACTGAGACCCCCCCACAAGACCAAGACCAGTACCCAGGCTTGGTGGTCCTTCTCTGGGTACCCCAGAGGGACTGAGACCCCCCATGAGACCAAGACCAGTACCCAGACTTGGTGGTCCTTCTCTGGGTACGCCAGAGTGACTGAGGCCCCCCCATGAGACCAAGACCAGTACCCAGGCTTGGTGGTCCTTCTCTGGGTACCCCAGAGGGACTGAGACCCCCCCACAAGACCAAGACCAGTACCCAGGCTTGGTGGTCCTGGTCTGGGCACCTCTGAGTGACTGAGACCCCCCCACAAGACCAAGACCAGTACCCAGGCTTGGTGGTCCTGGTCTGGGTACCCCAGAGTGACTGAGACCCCCCCCATGAGACCAAGACCAGTACCCAGACTTAGTAGACCTGGTCTGGGTACCAGAGAGGGACTGAGACCCCCCCCATGAGACCCAGACCTTTACCCAGACTTAGTAGACCTGGTCTGGGTACCAGAGAGGGACTGAGACCCCCCCATGAGACCCAGACCTTTACCCAGACTTAGTAGACCTGGTCTGGGTACCAGAGAGGGACTGAGACCCCCCATGAGACCAAGACCAGTACCCAGGCTTTGGTGGTCCTAGTCTGGGTCTGTGTGAGTGACTGAGACCCCCCATGAGACCAAGACCAGTACCCAGACTTAGTAGACCTGGTCTGGGTACCATAGAGGGACTGAGACCCCCCCCATGAGACCAAGACCAGTACCCAGGCTTTGGTGGTCCTAGTCTGGGTCTGTGTGAGTGACTGAGACCCCCTTCAGGACCAAGGCCAGTACCCAGGCTTGGTGGTCCTGGTCTGGGTACCCCAGAGTGACTGAGACCCCCCCACAAGACCAAGACCAGTACCCAGACTTAGTAGACCTGGTCTGGGTACCCCAGAGAGACTGAGACCCCCCCCATGAGACCCAGACCAGTACCCAGACTTGGTGGTCCTTCTCTGGGTACCCCAGAGTGACTGAGACCCCCCATGAGACCAAGACCAGTACCCAGACTTGGTGGTCCTTCTCTGGGTACCCCAGAGGGACTGAGACCCCCCCATGAGACCCAGACCAGTACCCAGACTTGGTGGTCCTTCTCTGGGTACCCCAGAGGGACTGAGACCCCCCCATGAGACCCAGACCAGTACCCAGGCTTGGTGGTCCTGGTCTGGGTACCAGAGAGGGACTGAGACCCCCAAGAGACCAATACCAGTACCCAGGCTTGGTGGTCCTGGTCTGGGTACCCCAGAGGGACTGAGACCCCCCCATGAGACCCAGACCAGTACCCAGACTTAGTAGACCTGGTCTGGGTACCAGAGAGTGACTGAGACCCCCCCATGAGACCAAGACCAGTACCCAGACTTAGTAGACCTGGTCTGGGTACCAGAGAGGGACTGAGACCCCCCATGAGACCAAGACCAGTACCCAGACTTGGTGGTCCTTCTCTGGGTACCCCAGAGGGACTGAGACCCCCCCATGAGACCCAGACCAGTACCCAGACTTGGTGGTCCTTCTCTGGGTACCCCAGAGGGACTGAGACCCCCCCATGAGACCCAGACCAGTACCCAGGCTTGGTGGTCCTGGTCTGGGTACCTCTGAGTGACTGAGACCCCCCCACAAGACCAAGACCAGTACCCAGGCTTGGTGGTCCTTCTCTGGGTCTGTGTGAGTGACTGAGACCCCCTTCAGGACCAAGGCCAGTACCCAGGCTTGGTGGTCCTGGTCTGGGTACCCCAGAGGGACTGAGACCCCCCCATGAGACCCAGACCAGTACCCAGACTTAGTAGACCTGGTCTGGGTACCATAGAGGGACTGAGACCCCCCCCATGAGACCAAGACCAGTACCCAGACTTAGTAGACCTGGTCTGGGTACCCCAGAGGGACTGAGACCCCCCCAAGAGACCAAGACCAGTACCCAGACTTAGTAGACCTGGTCTGGGTACCAGAGAGGGACTGAGACCCCCCCACAAGACCAAGACCAGTACCCAGACTTGGTGGTCCTTCTCTGGGTCTGTGTGAGTGACTGAGACCCCCTTCAGGACCAAGGCCAGTACCCAGACTTAGTAGACCTGGTCTGGGTACCCCAGAGGGACTGAGACCCCCCCATGAGACCCAGACCAGTACCCAGACTTAGTAGACCTGGTCTGGGTACCATAGAGGGACTGAGACCCCCCCATGAGACCCAGACCTTTACCCAGACTTAGTAGACCTGGTCTGGGTACCAGAGAGGGACTGAGACCCCCCCCATGAGACCCAGACCTTTACCCAGACTTAGTAGACCTGGTCTGGGTACCAGAGAGGGACTGAGACCCCCCCATGAGACCCAGACCTTTACCCAGACTTAGTAGACCTGGTCTGGGTACCAGAGAGGGACTGAGACCCCCCATGAGACCAAGACCAGTACCCAGGCTTTGGTGGTCCTAGTCTGGGTCTGTGTGAGTGACTGAGACCCCCCATGAGACCAAGACCAGTACCCAGACTTAGTAGACCTGGTCTGGGTACCATAGAGGGACTGAGACCCCCCCATGAGACCAAGACCAGTACCCAGGCTTTGGTGGTCCTAGTCTGGGTCTGTGTGAGTGACTGAGACCCCCTTCAGGACCAAGGCCAGTACCCAGGCTTGGTGGTCCTGGTCTGGGTACCCCAGAGTGACTGAGACCCCCCCACAAGACCAAGACCAGTACCCAGACTTAGTAGACCTGGTCTGGGTACCCCAGAGAGACTGAGACCCCCCCCATGAGACCCAGACCAGTACCCAGACTTGGTGGTCCTTCTCTGGGTACCCCAGAGTGACTGAGACCCCCCATGAGACCAAGACCAGTACCCAGACTTGGTGGTCCTTCTCTGGGTACCCCAGAGGGACTGAGACCCCCCCATGAGACCCAGACCAGTACCCAGACTTGGTGGTCCTTCTCTGGGTACCCCAGAGGGACTGAGACCCCCCCATGAGACCCAGACCAGTACCCAGGCTTGGTGGTCCTGGTCTGGGTACCAGAGAGGGACTGAGACCCCCCAAGAGACCAATACCAGTACCCAGGCTTGGTGGTCCTGGTCTGGGTACCCCAGAGGGACTGAGACCCCCCCATGAGACCCAGACCAGTACCCAGACTTAGTAGACCTGGTCTGGGTACCAGAGAGTGACTGAGACCCCCCCATGAGACCAAGACCAGTACCCAGACTTAGTAGACCTGGTCTGGGTACCAGAGAGGGACTGAGACCCCCCATGAGACCAAGACCAGTACCCAGACTTGGTGGTCCTTCTCTGGGTACCCCAGAGGGACTGAGACCCCCCCATGAGACCCAGACCAGTACCCAGACTTGGTGGTCCTTCTCTGGGTACCCCAGAGGGACTGAGACCCCCCCATGAGACCCAGACCAGTACCCAGGCTTGGTGGTCCTGGTCTGGGTACCTCTGAGTGACTGAGACCCCCCCCACAAGACCAAGACCAGTACCCAGGCTTGGTGGTCCTTCTCTGGGTCTGTGTGAGTGACTGAGACCCCCTTCAGGACCAAGGCCAGTACCCAGGCTTGGTGGTCCTGGTCTGGGTACCCCAGAGGGACTGAGACCCCCCCATGAGACCCAGACCAGTACCCAGACTTAGTAGACCTGGTCTGGGTACCATAGAGGGACTGAGACCCCCCCCATGAGACCAAGACCAGTACCCAGACTTAGTAGACCTGGTCTGGGTACCCCAGAGGGACTGAGACCCCCCCAAGAGACCAAGACCAGTACCCAGACTTAGTAGACCTGGTCTGGGTACCAGAGAGGGACTGAGACCCCCCCACAAGACCAAGACCAGTACCCAGACTTGGTGGTCCTTCTCTGGGTCTGTGTGAGTGACTGAGACCCCCTTCAGGACCAAGGCCAGTACCCAGACTTAGTAGACCTGGTCTGGGTACCCCAGAGGGACTGAGACCCCCCCATGAGACCCAGACCAGTACCCAGACTTAGTAGACCTGGTCTGGGTACCAGAGAGGGACTGAGACCCCCCATGAGACCAAGACCAGTACCCAGACTTGGTGGTCCTTCTCTGGGTACCCCAGAGGGACTGAGACCCCCCCATGAGACCCAGACCAGTACCCAGACTTGGTGGTCCTTCTCTGGGTACCCCAGAGGGACTGAGACCCCCCCATGAGACCCAGACCAGTACCCAGGCTTGGTGGTCCTGGTCTGGGTACCTCTGAGTGACTGAGACCCCCCCACAAGACCAAGACCAGTACCCAGGCTTGGTGGTCCTTCTCTGGGTCTGTGTGAGTGACTGAGACCCCCTTCAGGACCAAGGCCAGTACCCAGGCTTGGTGGTCCTGGTCTGGGTACCCCAGAGGGACTGAGACCCCCCCATGAGACCCAGACCAGTACCCAGACTTAGTAGACCTGGTCTGGGTACCATAGAGGGACTGAGACCCCCCCCATGAGACCAAGACCAGTACCCAGACTTAGTAGACCTGGTCTGGGTACCCCAGAGGGACTGAGACCCCCCCAAGAGACCAAGACCAGTACCCAGACTTAGTAGACCTGGTCTGGGTACCAGAGAGGGACTGAGACCCCCCCACAAGACCAAGACCAGTACCCAGACTTGGTGGTCCTTCTCTGGGTCTGTGTGAGTGACTGAGACCCCCTTCAGGACCAAGGCCAGTACCCAGACTTAGTAGACCTGGTCTGGGTACCCCAGAGGGACTGAGACCCCCCCATGAGACCCAGACCAGTACCCAGACTTAGTAGACCTGGTCTGGGTACCATAGAGGGACTGAGACCCCCCCATGAGACCCAGACCTTTACCCAGACTTAGTAGACCTGGTCTGGGTACCAGAGAGGGACTGAGACCCCCCCCATGAGACCCAGACCTTTACCCAGACTTAGTAGACCTGGTCTGGGTACCAGAGAGGGACTGAGACCCCCCCATGAGACCCAGACCTTTACCCAGACTTAGTAGACCTGGTCTGGGTACCAGAGAGGGACTGAGACCCCCCATGAGACCAAGACCAGTACCCAGGCTTTGGTGGTCCTAGTCTGGGTCTGTGTGAGTGACTGAGACCCCCCATGAGACCAAGACCAGTACCCAGACTTAGTAGACCTGGTCTGGGTACCATAGAGGGACTGAGACCCCCCCATGAGACCAAGACCAGTACCCAGGCTTTGGTGGTCCTAGTCTGGGTCTGTGTGAGTGACTGAGACCCCCTTCAGGACCAAGGCCAGTACCCAGGCTTGGTGGTCCTGGTCTGGGTACCCCAGAGTGACTGAGACCCCCCCACAAGACCAAGACCAGTACCCAGACTTAGTAGACCTGGTCTGGGTACCCCAGAGAGACTGAGACCCCCCCCATGAGACCCAGACCAGTACCCAGACTTGGTGGTCCTTCTCTGGGTACCCCAGAGTGACTGAGACCCCCCATGAGACCAAGACCAGTACCCAGACTTGGTGGTCCTTCTCTGGGTACCCCAGAGGGACTGAGACCCCCCCATGAGACCCAGACCAGTACCCAGACTTGGTGGTCCTTCTCTGGGTACCCCAGAGGGACTGAGACCCCCCCATGAGACCCAGACCAGTACCCAGGCTTGGTGGTCCTGGTCTGGGTACCAGAGAGGGACTGAGACCCCCCAAGAGACCAATACCAGTACCCAGGCTTGGTGGTCCTGGTCTGGGTACCCCAGAGGGACTGAGACCCCCCCATGAGACCCAGACCAGTACCCAGACTTAGTAGACCTGGTCTGGGTACCAGAGAGTGACTGAGACCCCCCCATGAGACCAAGACCAGTACCCAGACTTAGTAGACCTGGTCTGGGTACCAGAGAGGGACTGAGACCCCCCATGAGACCAAGACCAGTACCCAGACTTGGTGGTCCTTCTCTGGGTACCCCAGAGGGACTGAGACCCCCCCATGAGACCCAGACCAGTACCCAGACTTGGTGGTCCTTCTCTGGGTACCCCAGAGGGACTGAGACCCCCCCATGAGACCCAGACCAGTACCCAGGCTTGGTGGTCCTGGTCTGGGTACCTCTGAGTGACTGAGACCCCCCCACAAGACCAAGACCAGTACCCAGGCTTGGTGGTCCTTCTCTGGGTCTGTGTGAGTGACTGAGACCCCCTTCAGGACCAAGGCCAGTACCCAGGCTTGGTGGTCCTGGTCTGGGTACCCCAGAGGGACTGAGACCCCCCCATGAGACCCAGACCAGTACCCAGACTTAGTAGACCTGGTCTGGGTACCATAGAGGGACTGAGACCCCCCCCATGAGACCAAGACCAGTACCCAGACTTAGTAGACCTGGTCTGGGTACCCCAGAGGGACTGAGACCCCCCCAAGAGACCAAGACCAGTACCCAGACTTAGTAGACCTGGTCTGGGTACCAGAGAGGGACTGAGACCCCCCCACAAGACCAAGACCAGTACCCAGACTTGGTGGTCCTTCTCTGGGTCTGTGTGAGTGACTGAGACCCCCTTCAGGACCAAGGCCAGTACCCAGACTTAGTAGACCTGGTCTGGGTACCCCAGAGGGACTGAGACCCCCCCATGAGACCCAGACCAGTACCCAGACTTAGTAGACCTGGTCTGGGTACCAGAGAGGGACTGAGACCCCCCATGAGACCAAGACCAGTACCCAGACTTGGTGGTCCTTCTCTGGGTACCCCAGAGGGACTGAGACCCCCCCATGAGACCCAGACCAGTACCCAGACTTGGTGGTCCTTCTCTGGGTACCCCAGAGGGACTGAGACCCCCCCATGAGACCCAGACCAGTACCCAGGCTTGGTGGTCCTGGTCTGGGTACCTCTGAGTGACTGAGACCCCCCCACAAGACCAAGACCAGTACCCAGGCTTGGTGGTCCTTCTCTGGGTCTGTGTGAGTGACTGAGACCCCCTTCAGGACCAAGGCCAGTACCCAGGCTTGGTGGTCCTGGTCTGGGTACCCCAGAGGGACTGAGACCCCCCCATGAGACCCAGACCAGTACCCAGACTTAGTAGACCTGGTCTGGGTACCATAGAGGGACTGAGACCCCCCCCATGAGACCAAGACCAGTACCCAGACTTAGTAGACCTGGTCTGGGTACCCCAGAGGGACTGAGACCCCCCCAAGAGACCAAGACCAGTACCCAGACTTAGTAGACCTGGTCTGGGTACCAGAGAGGGACTGAGACCCCCCCACAAGACCAAGACCAGTACCCAGACTTGGTGGTCCTTCTCTGGGTCTGTGTGAGTGACTGAGACCCCCTTCAGGACCAAGGCCAGTACCCAGACTTAGTAGACCTGGTCTGGGTACCCCAGAGGGACTGAGACCCCCCCATGAGACCCAGACCAGTACCCAGACTTAGTAGACCTGGTCTGGGTACCATAGAGGGACTGAGACCCCCCCATGAGACCAAGACCAGTACCCAGACTTAGTAGACCTGGTCTGGGTACCCCAGAGGGACTGAGACCCCCCCACAAGACCAAGACCAGTACCCAGGCTTGGTGGTCCTGGTCTGGGTACCCCAGAGTGACTGAGACCCCTTCACGAGACCAAGACCAGTACCCAGGCTTGGTGGTCCTGGTCTGGGTCTGTGTGAGTGACTGAGACCCCCCATGAGACCAAGACCAGTACCCAGGCTTAGTAGACCTGGTCTGGGTACCAGAGAGGGACTGAGACCCCCCTACAGGACCCAGACCTTTACCCGGACTTAGTAGACCTGGTCTGGGTACCAGAGAGGGACTGAGACCCCCCTACAGGACCAAGACCTTTACCCGGACTTAGTAGACCTGGTCTGGGTACCAGAGAGGGACTGAGACCCCCCCATGAGACCAAGACCAGTACCCAGACTTAGTAGACCTGGTCTGGGTACCCCAGAGTGACTGAGACCCCCCTACAGGACCAAGACCTTTACCAGGACTTAGTAGACCTGGTCTGGGTACCACAGAGGGACTGGGACCCCCCTACAGGACCCAGACCTTTACCCGGACTTAGTAGACCTGGTCTGGGTACCAGAGAGGGACTGAGACCCCCCTACAGGACCAAGACCTTTACCCGGACTTAGTAGACCTGGTCTGGGTACCAGAGAGGGACTGAGACCCCCCCATGAGACCAAGACCAGTACCCAGACTTAGTAGACCTGGTCTGGGTACCCCAGAGTGACTGAGACCCCCCTAAAGGACCAAGACCTTTACCAGGACTTAGTAGACCTGGTCTGGGTACCACAGAGGGACTGGGACCCCCCTACAGGACCCAGACCTTTACCCGGACTTAGTAGACCTGGTCTGGGTACCAGAGAGGGACTGAGACCCCCCATGAGACCAAGACCAGTACCCAAACTTAGTAGACCTGGTCTGGGTACCCCGGAGTGACTGAGACCCCCCCATGAGACCAAGACCAGTACCCAGACTTAGTAGACCTGGTCTGGGTACCATAGAGGGACTGATACCCCCCCATGAGACCAAGACCAGTACCCAGACTTAGTAGACCTGGTCTGGGTACCATAGAGGGACTGAGACCCCCCCATGAGACCAAGACCAGTACCCAGACTTAGTAGACCTGGTCTGGGTACCCCAGAGTGACTGAGACCCCCCCATGAGACCAAGACCAGTACCCGGACTTAGTAGACCTGGTCTGGGTACCAGAGAGGGACTGAGACCCCCCTACAGGACCAAGACCTTTACCCGGACTTAGTAGACCTGGTCTGGGTACCAGAGAGGGACTGAGACCCCCCTACAGGACCAAGACCTTTACCCGGACTTAGTAGACCTGGTCTGGGTACCACAGAGGGACTGGGACCCCCCTACAGGACCCAGACCTTTACCCGGACTTAGTAGACCTGGTCTGGGTACCAGAGAGGGACTGAGACCCCCCTACAGGACCAAGACCTTTACCCGGACTTAGTAGACCTGGTCTGGGTACCACAGAGGGACTGGGACCCCCCTACAGGACCCAGACCAGTACCCGGACTTAGTAGACCTGGTCTGGGTCTAGCTGAGAGACTCAGACCCCACTACAGGACCAAGACCTTTAGCCGGACTTAGTAGACCTGGTCTGGGTCTAGCTGAGTGACTCAGACCCCCCTACAGGACCAAGACCTTTAGCCGGACTTAGTAGACCTGGTCTGGGTACCCCAGAGGGACCTGGACCCCCTAGAGGACCAAGGCCAGCAGCCAGACCTCCTCTCACTCGCTGCTCAGCCCCCACCTTTTTTTTCGCCATAGTTTCGGAGGAAATCCCCCCTCCCTCAGGAAGAAAAAACTTTAACTTTTTTCAAAATGGAAAAAGTGATGAAAATCAGACAGAGTCCACTATTCTAGAGTACCAGGGCTCCGAGATAGTTAGAGAACCAGGGGTCCGAGATCTAGATAACCAGGGGCACGAGAGTTAGAGAACCAGGGGCGCCAGAGTTCTAGAGAACCAGGGGCACGAGAGTTAGAGAACCAGGGGCGCGAGAGTTAGAGAACCAGGGGCGCGAGAGTCCTAGATAACCAGGGGCGCGAGAGTCAGATAACCAGGGGCGCGAGAGTTAGAGAACCAGGGGCACGAGAATCCTAGATAACCAGGGGCGCGAGAGTCCTTGAGAACCAGGGGCGCGAGATTCGGAGCACCAGGGGCGCGAGAATCGGAGTTAGAGAACCAGGGGCGCGAGATTCGGAGCACCAGGGGCGCGAGAATCGGAGTTAGAGAACCAGGGGCGCGAGATTCAGAGTACCAGGGGCGCGAGAATCGGAGCACCAGGGGCGCGAGAATCGGAGTTAGAGTACCAGGGGCGCGAGATTCAGAGTACCAGGGGCGCGAGATTCAGAGTACCAGGGGCACGAGAATCAGATTTAGAGTACCAGGGGCGCGAGACTCAGAGTACCAGGGGCACGAAACGGAGTGTAAGATAACAGACCGAAGATTACCTCTTTCATTATTTTACATTGACACACTTTGGTACGGTGCGACAAAATTACCTCTCGCACGATTTCAGAAACCCAGTTTTCAGAAAAAGACTTACCATGAGTTGAGGCCGGCTTTTCACAGGAATGGATGCCCACGATGAGTGAAGGCAGATCGGATGGTCTGGGCGGCCATAGAGGGTCCATGTCCTGGATAAAAAACACTTTGGTGAAAAATAAAAGGCGTTTGTGGAGGTACGCCTGTACATGCACGGATCCTTCTGGGATTTTGCAGAGCTTTTCTGGGCGTGGAGGGCGGCCGCGCGCGGTGTGTGGCGGGACCCGCGGAGCTTTTTTTGACAGTTTTGGCACTTTTTGGAGCACGCAGCGGGCGTCCCGCGGAGCGAGGTGCGTTTCCTCTGATAATTTTTCGGACACAATCTGACCCACAGGCCCCCTCCGGACGGTCCCACGGATGAATAAAAAGCACTTTTGGAAAAAGAACCGAGTCATTTTGACGTCTTTTTGGAGAAGAGTAACTTCTCGCTGCGGTGAGGTGCATTGCAAGTGAGCTAGGTCGGGCATGAACTGGACCCGCAGACCCCCTCCGGACCGCCCCCCCGATGAATAAAAACCAGTTTGCCCG
>JBAMJR010000806.1:25000-33362 GCA_038501785.1 Myoxocephalus aenaeus
TGTCTTCTGGGTCTGTCTGAGTGAGTGTGAGACCCCCCCACGAGACCCAGACCAGTACCCGGACTTGGTGGTCCTGGTCTGGGTCTGTGTGAGTGACTGAGACCCCCCCATGAGACCCAGACCAGTACCCAGACTTGGTGGTCCTTCTCTGGGTACCCCAGAGGGACTGAGACCCCCCATGAGACCAAGACCAGTACCCAGACTTGGTGGTCCTTCTCTGGGTACCCCAGAGTGACTGAGACCCCCCCATGAGACCAAGACCAGTACCCAGGCTTGGTGGTCCTTCTCTGGGTACCCCAGAGGGACTGAGACCCCCCCACAAGACCAAGACCAGTACCCAGGCTTGGTGGTCCTTCTCTGGGTACCCCAGAGGGACTGAGACCCCCCATGAGACCAAGACCAGTACCCAGACTTGGTGGTCCTTCTCTGGGTACGCCAGAGTGACTGAGGCCCCCCCATGAGACCAAGACCAGTACCCAGGCTTGGTGGTCCTTCTCTGGGTACCCCAGAGGGACTGAGACCCCCCCACAAGACCAAGACCAGTACCCAGGCTTGGTGGTCCTGGTCTGGGCACCTCTGAGTGACTGAGACCCCCCCACAAGACCAAGACCAGTACCCAGGCTTGGTGGTCCTGGTCTGGGTACCCCAGAGTGACTGAGACCCCCCCCATGAGACCAAGACCAGTACCCAGACTTAGTAGACCTGGTCTGGGTACCAGAGAGGGACTGAGACCCCCCCCATGAGACCCAGACCTTTACCCAGACTTAGTAGACCTGGTCTGGGTACCAGAGAGGGACTGAGACCCCCCCATGAGACCCAGACCTTTACCCAGACTTAGTAGACCTGGTCTGGGTACCAGAGAGGGACTGAGACCCCCCATGAGACCAAGACCAGTACCCAGGCTTTGGTGGTCCTAGTCTGGGTCTGTGTGAGTGACTGAGACCCCCCATGAGACCAAGACCAGTACCCAGACTTAGTAGACCTGGTCTGGGTACCATAGAGGGACTGAGACCCCCCCATGAGACCAAGACCAGTACCCAGGCTTTGGTGGTCCTAGTCTGGGTCTGTGTGAGTGACTGAGACCCCCTTCAGGACCAAGGCCAGTACCCAGGCTTGGTGGTCCTGGTCTGGGTACCCCAGAGTGACTGAGACCCCCCCACAAGACCAAGACCAGTACCCAGACTTAGTAGACCTGGTCTGGGTACCCCAGAGAGACTGAGACCCCCCCCATGAGACCCAGACCAGTACCCAGACTTGGTGGTCCTTCTCTGGGTACCCCAGAGTGACTGAGACCCCCCATGAGACCAAGACCAGTACCCAGACTTGGTGGTCCTTCTCTGGGTACCCCAGAGGGACTGAGACCCCCCCATGAGACCCAGACCAGTACCCAGACTTGGTGGTCCTTCTCTGGGTACCCCAGAGGGACTGAGACCCCCCCATGAGACCCAGACCAGTACCCAGGCTTGGTGGTCCTGGTCTGGGTACCAGAGAGGGACTGAGACCCCCCAAGAGACCAATACCAGTACCCAGGCTTGGTGGTCCTGGTCTGGGTACCCCAGAGGGACTGAGACCCCCCCATGAGACCCAGACCAGTACCCAGACTTAGTAGACCTGGTCTGGGTACCAGAGAGTGACTGAGACCCCCCCATGAGACCAAGACCAGTACCCAGACTTAGTAGACCTGGTCTGGGTACCAGAGAGGGACTGAGACCCCCCATGAGACCAAGACCAGTACCCAGACTTGGTGGTCCTTCTCTGGGTACCCCAGAGGGACTGAGACCCCCCCATGAGACCCAGACCAGTACCCAGACTTGGTGGTCCTTCTCTGGGTACCCCAGAGGGACTGAGACCCCCCCATGAGACCCAGACCAGTACCCAGGCTTGGTGGTCCTGGTCTGGGTACCTCTGAGTGACTGAGACCCCCCCACAAGACCAAGACCAGTACCCAGGCTTGGTGGTCCTTCTCTGGGTCTGTGTGAGTGACTGAGACCCCCTTCAGGACCAAGGCCAGTACCCAGGCTTGGTGGTCCTGGTCTGGGTACCCCAGAGGGACTGAGACCCCCCCATGAGACCCAGACCAGTACCCAGACTTAGTAGACCTGGTCTGGGTACCATAGAGGGACTGAGACCCCCCCCATGAGACCAAGACCAGTACCCAGACTTAGTAGACCTGGTCTGGGTACCCCAGAGGGACTGAGACCCCCCCAAGAGACCAAGACCAGTACCCAGACTTAGTAGACCTGGTCTGGGTACCAGAGAGGGACTGAGACCCCCCCACAAGACCAAGACCAGTACCCAGACTTGGTGGTCCTTCTCTGGGTCTGTGTGAGTGACTGAGACCCCCTTCAGGACCAAGGCCAGTACCCAGACTTAGTAGACCTGGTCTGGGTACCCCAGAGGGACTGAGACCCCCCCATGAGACCCAGACCAGTACCCAGACTTAGTAGACCTGGTCTGGGTACCATAGAGGGACTGAGACCCCCCCATGAGACCCAGACCTTTACCCAGACTTAGTAGACCTGGTCTGGGTACCAGAGAGGGACTGAGACCCCCCCCATGAGACCCAGACCTTTACCCAGACTTAGTAGACCTGGTCTGGGTACCAGAGAGGGACTGAGACCCCCCCATGAGACCCAGACCTTTACCCAGACTTAGTAGACCTGGTCTGGGTACCAGAGAGGGACTGAGACCCCCCATGAGACCAAGACCAGTACCCAGGCTTTGGTGGTCCTAGTCTGGGTCTGTGTGAGTGACTGAGACCCCCCATGAGACCAAGACCAGTACCCAGACTTAGTAGACCTGGTCTGGGTACCATAGAGGGACTGAGACCCCCCCATGAGACCAAGACCAGTACCCAGGCTTTGGTGGTCCTAGTCTGGGTCTGTGTGAGTGACTGAGACCCCCTTCAGGACCAAGGCCAGTACCCAGGCTTGGTGGTCCTGGTCTGGGTACCCCAGAGTGACTGAGACCCCCCCACAAGACCAAGACCAGTACCCAGACTTAGTAGACCTGGTCTGGGTACCCCAGAGAGACTGAGACCCCCCCCATGAGACCCAGACCAGTACCCAGACTTGGTGGTCCTTCTCTGGGTACCCCAGAGTGACTGAGACCCCCCATGAGACCAAGACCAGTACCCAGACTTGGTGGTCCTTCTCTGGGTACCCCAGAGGGACTGAGACCCCCCCATGAGACCCAGACCAGTACCCAGACTTGGTGGTCCTTCTCTGGGTACCCCAGAGGGACTGAGACCCCCCCATGAGACCCAGACCAGTACCCAGGCTTGGTGGTCCTGGTCTGGGTACCAGAGAGGGACTGAGACCCCCCCAAGAGACCAATACCAGTACCCAGGCTTGGTGGTCCTGGTCTGGGTACCCCAGAGGGACTGAGACCCCCCCATGAGACCCAGACCAGTACCCAGACTTAGTAGACCTGGTCTGGGTACCAGAGAGTGACTGAGACCCCCCCATGAGACCAAGACCAGTACCCAGACTTAGTAGACCTGGTCTGGGTACCAGAGAGGGACTGAGACCCCCCATGAGACCAAGACCAGTACCCAGACTTGGTGGTCCTTCTCTGGGTACCCCAGAGGGACTGAGACCCCCCCATGAGACCCAGACCAGTACCCAGACTTGGTGGTCCTTCTCTGGGTACCCCAGAGGGACTGAGACCCCCCCATGAGACCCAGACCAGTACCCAGGCTTGGTGGTCCTGGTCTGGGTACCTCTGAGTGACTGAGACCCCCCCACAAGACCAAGACCAGTACCCAGGCTTGGTGGTCCTTCTCTGGGTCTGTGTGAGTGACTGAGACCCCCTTCAGGACCAAGGCCAGTACCCAGGCTTGGTGGTCCTGGTCTGGGTACCCCAGAGGGACTGAGACCCCCCCCATGAGACCCAGACCAGTACCCAGACTTAGTAGACCTGGTCTGGGTACCATAGAGGGACTGAGACCCCCCCCATGAGACCAAGACCAGTACCCAGACTTAGTAGACCTGGTCTGGGTACCCCAGAGGGACTGAGACCCCCCCAAGAGACCAAGACCAGTACCCAGACTTAGTAGACCTGGTCTGGGTACCAGAGAGGGACTGAGACCCCCCCACAAGACCAAGACCAGTACCCAGACTTGGTGGTCCTTCTCTGGGTCTGTGTGAGTGACTGAGACCCCCTTCAGGACCAAGGCCAGTACCCAGACTTAGTAGACCTGGTCTGGGTACCCCAGAGGGACTGAGACCCCCCCATGAGACCCAGACCAGTACCCAGACTTAGTAGACCTGGTCTGGGTACCAGAGAGGGACTGAGACCCCCCATGAGACCAAGACCAGTACCCAGACTTGGTGGTCCTTCTCTGGGTACCCCAGAGGGACTGAGACCCCCCCATGAGACCCAGACCAGTACCCAGACTTGGTGGTCCTTCTCTGGGTACCCCAGAGGGACTGAGACCCCCCCATGAGACCCAGACCAGTACCCAGGCTTGGTGGTCCTGGTCTGGGTACCTCTGAGTGACTGAGACCCCCCCACAAGACCAAGACCAGTACCCAGGCTTGGTGGTCCTTCTCTGGGTCTGTGTGAGTGACTGAGACCCCCTTCAGGACCAAGGCCAGTACCCAGGCTTGGTGGTCCTGGTCTGGGTACCCCAGAGGGACTGAGACCCCCCCATGAGACCCAGACCAGTACCCAGACTTAGTAGACCTGGTCTGGGTACCATAGAGGGACTGAGACCCCCCCCATGAGACCAAGACCAGTACCCAGACTTAGTAGACCTGGTCTGGGTACCCCAGAGGGGACTGAGACCCCCCCAAGAGACCAAGACCAGTACCCAGACTTAGTAGACCTGGTCTGGGTACCAGAGAGGGACTGAGACCCCCCCACAAGACCAAGACCAGTACCCAGACTTGGTGGTCCTTCTCTGGGTCTGTGTGAGTGACTGAGACCCCCTTCAGGACCAAGGCCAGTACCCAGACTTAGTAGACCTGGTCTGGGTACCCCAGAGGGACTGAGACCCCCCCATGAGACCCAGACCAGTACCCAGACTTAGTAGACCTGGTCTGGGTACCATAGAGGGACTGAGACCCCCCCATGAGACCCAGACCTTTACCCAGACTTAGTAGACCTGGTCTGGGTACCAGAGAGGGACTGAGACCCCCCCCATGAGACCCAGACCTTTACCCAGACTTAGTAGACCTGGTCTGGGTACCAGAGAGGGACTGAGACCCCCCCATGAGACCCAGACCTTTACCCAGACTTAGTAGACCTGGTCTGGGTACCAGAGAGGGACTGAGACCCCCCATGAGACCAAGACCAGTACCCAGGCTTTGGTGGTCCTAGTCTGGGTCTGTGTGAGTGACTGAGACCCCCCATGAGACCAAGACCAGTACCCAGACTTAGTAGACCTGGTCTGGGTACCATAGAGGGACTGAGACCCCCCCATGAGACCAAGACCAGTACCCAGGCTTTGGTGGTCCTAGTCTGGGTCTGTGTGAGTGACTGAGACCCCCTTCAGGACCAAGGCCAGTACCCAGGCTTGGTGGTCCTGGTCTGGGTACCCCAGAGTGACTGAGACCCCCCCACAAGACCAAGACCAGTACCCAGACTTAGTAGACCTGGTCTGGGTACCCCAGAGAGACTGAGACCCCCCCCATGAGACCCAGACCAGTACCCAGACTTGGTGGTCCTTCTCTGGGTACCCCAGAGTGACTGAGACCCCCCATGAGACCAAGACCAGTACCCAGACTTGGTGGTCCCTTCTCTGGGTACCCCAGAGGGACTGAGACCCCCCCATGAGACCCAGACCAGTACCCAGACTTGGTGGTCCTTCTCTGGGTACCCCAGAGGGACTGAGACCCCCCCATGAGACCCAGACCAGTACCCAGGCTTGGTGGTCCTGGTCTGGGTACCAGAGAGGGACTGAGACCCCCCAAGAGACCAATACCAGTACCCAGGCTTGGTGGTCCTGGTCTGGGTACCCCAGAGGGACTGAGACCCCCCCATGAGACCCAGACCAGTACCCAGACTTAGTAGGACCTGGTCTGGGTACCAGAGAGTGACTGAGACCCCCCCATGAGACCAAGACCAGTACCCAGACTTAGTAGACCTGGTCTGGGTACCAGAGAGGGACTGAGACCCCCCATGAGACCAAGACCAGTACCCAGACTTGGTGGTCCTTCTCTGGGTACCCCAGAGGGACTGAGACCCCCCCATGAGACCCAGACCAGTACCCCAGACTTGGTGGTCCTTCTCTGGGTACCCCAGAGGGACTGAGACCCCCCCATGAGACCCAGACCAGTACCCAGGCTTGGTGGTCCTGGTCTGGGTACCTCTGAGTGACTGAGACCCCCCCACAAGACCAAGACCAGTACCCAGGCTGGTGGTCCTCTCTGGGTCTGTGTGAGTGACTGAGACCACCCTTCAGGACCAAGGCCAGTACCCAGGCTTGGTGGTCCTGGTCTGGGTACCCCAGAGGGACTGAGACCCCCCCATGAGACCCAGACCAGTACCCAGACTTAGTAGACCTGGTCTGGGTACCATAGAGGGACTGAGACCCCCCCCATGAGACCAAGACCAGTACCCAGACTTAGTAGACCTGGTCTGGGTACCCCAGAGGGACTGAGACCCCCCCAAGAGACCAAGACCAGTACCCAGACTTAGTAGACCTGGTCTGGGTACCAGAGAGGGACTGAGACCCCCCCACAAGACCAAGACCAGTACCCAGACTTGGTGGTCCTTCTCTGGGTCTGTGTGAGTGACTGAGACCCCCTTCAGGACCAAGGCCAGTACCCAGACTTAGTAGACCTGGTCTGGGTACCCCAGAGGGACTGAGACCCCCCCATGAGACCCAGACCAGTACCCAGACTTAGTAGACCTGGTCTGGGTACCAGAGAGGGACTGAGACCCCCCATGAGACCAAGACCAGTACCCAGACTTGGTGGTCCTTCTCTGGGTACCCCAGAGGGACTGAGACCCCCCCATGAGACCCAGACCAGTACCCAGACTTGGTGGTCCTTCTCTGGGTACCCCAGAGGGACTGAGACCCCCCCATGAGACCCAGACCAGTACCCAGGCTTGGTGGTCCTGGTCTGGGTACCTCTGAGTGACTGAGACCCCCCCACAAGACCAAGACCAGTACCCAGGCTTGGTGGTCCTTCTCTGGGTCTGTGTGAGTGACTGAGACCCCCTTCAGGACCAAGGCCAGTACCCAGGCTTGGTGGTCCTGGTCTGGGTACCCCAGAGGGACTGAGACCCCCCCATGAGACCCAGACCAGTACCCAGACTTAGTAGACCTGGTCTGGGTACCATAGAGGGACTGAGACCCCCCCCATGAGACCAAGACCAGTACCCAGACTTAGTAGACCTGGTCTGGGTACCACCAGAGGGACTGAGACCCCCCCAAGAGACCAAGACCAGTACCCAGACTTAGTAGACCTGGTCTGGGTACCAGAGAGGGACTGAGACCCCCCCACAAGACCAAGACCAGTACCCAGACTTGGTGGTCCTTCTCTGGGTCTGTGTGAGTGACTGAGACCCCCTTCAGGACCAAGGCCAGTACCCAGACTTAGTAGACCTGGTCTGGGTACCCCAGAGGGACTGAGACCCCCCCATGAGACCCAGACCAGTACCCAGACTTAGTAGACCTGGTCTGGGTACCATAGAGGGACTGAGACCCCCCCATGAGACCAAGACCAGTACCCAGACTTAGTAGACCTGGTCTGGGTACCCCAGAGGGACTGAGACCCCCCCACAAGACCAAGACCAGTACCCAGGCTTGGTGGTCCTGGTCTGGGTACCCCAGAGTGACTGAGACCCCTTCACGAGACCAAGACCAGTACCCCAGGCTTGGTGGTCCTGGTCTGGGTCTGTGTGAGTGACTGAGACCCCCCATGAGACCAAGACCAGTACCCAGGCTTAGTAGACCTGGTCTGGGTACCAGAGAGGGACTGAGACCCCCCTACAGGACCCAGACCTTTACCCGGACTTAGTAGACCTGGTCTGGGTACCAGAGAGGGACTGAGACCCCCCTACAGGACCAAGACCTTTACCCCGGACTTAGTAGACCTGGTCTGGGTACCAGAGAGGGACTGAGACCCCCCCATGAGACCAAGACCAGTACCCAGACTAGTAGACTGGTCTGGGTACCCCAGAGTGACTGAGACCCCCCTACAGGACCAAGACCTTTACCAGGACTTAGTAGACCTGGTCTGGGTACCACAGAGGGACTGGACCCCCCTACAGGACCCAGACCTTTACCCGGACTTAGTAGACCTGGTCTGGGTACCAGAGAGGGACTGAGACCCCCCTACAGGACCAGACCTTTACCCGGACTTAGTAGACCTGGTCTGGGTACCAGAGAGGGACTGAGACCCCCCCATGA
>JBAMJR010000807.1:0-2500 GCA_038501785.1 Myoxocephalus aenaeus
AACTGTGTCTCACAAATTCCCTCCAGCCTTCGGCTCAATGTTGATGTTTTCAGCCACTTTGAGCCGGATAAGATCATTTAAACCAAATCAGGGTCTTTTAAAAAAGGATCAAACCTGATTCCCAGACGTTTCCCTTGTAATGTCCGTTAAAGTGAGATGCATAAGCATTTACGGGGAAATAGTCCAACAACATCTGCACTTGTTGGTGGTCTTCTTTGTTTTGAAGCTACAAACTTGTTTTGACAGCTGCCAGCTGGTTTTCACTCCACAGGCTGAAATGAAGAAGTCTTTTTAAGTCCATAATAACCCTTAAATAATAAAAAGGAAAGATGAAAGAAAAAATGTATTCCAAATCCTGGTTGGATTGATTGATTTCTTTACATTTAAAGAAGTTGTATAAGTTGATGTTTCTGGTTTTCTTTCTTTGAGGGAAATACATAAATAAATAAAGCTTGAAAAGCTTCAGACAACGTAGTGGAACCAGCCGCACAGAGCTGAGCTCACTAAATGGAATCAGGCCGATTATTCAATCAGTCGCTTCCTGTGGAGGTTTATAAGAGCAGCGAGCTCTCTCTGACACACACACACACACACACACACACACACACACACACACACACACACACACACACACACACACACACACACACACACACACACACACACTATGTTAACCTGACCTTAAACCAAGTTTTCACCCTTACAATGTCATGATTTACATCATGGGGACGTGCGATCGTCCGTATTGATGAGTCCCCACAATGTGACTATGCGTAAACAGGTCCCCGCAAGACATGTAAAATATGCCTACACACACACACACACACACACACACACACACACACACACACACACACACACACACACACACACACACACACACACACACACACACACATCCATCAGTCTGAACACTGAGACCAAAAGCTGCAACACAAATCTAATAAAGATTCCATTATAGCTGCTGCTTTAGCGCTCTCATCAGTTTCTCTCTCTCTCTCTCTCTCTCTCCTCTCTCTCTCTCTCTCTCTCTCCTCTCTCTCTCTCTCTCATATTTCTCTCTCATCTCTTTTTCTCTTTCTCTCTCTGATATTTCTCTCTTTCCATCTCGCTCCTCTCTGTTTTTCTATCTCTCTCTCAATTAACTGTGTATATATACATATTGCAATTACATCTCAACAAACGTGTGTGTGTGTGTGTGTGTGTGTGTGTTTGCAGAGCAGCGTTCATGTGAGAGGAGGCAGGTAAAAGACAACAACGACGTCATCAATAGTTAACATGCAGGTAACCAGGAGGCTCCTCCCACCTGTGCCAGGTAGTCTGTAGATCTGCAGCGTGGCAGGAGTCGGTCTTCTGCGACGGATCTGACAAACGAACAAACAAACACATTCTCAGGAGATCTCAGGAGCTTCCGTCCGATCCGACACGGTTCCACCGGGACAGAAACCTCCAGCGGCTCTTTTAAAATACGTTCACATTGTGTGTTCTCCTTCTATTTGAATGTGTTTCTTAGCATCTGTCGGCCGCGTTGCTTTAAGGGTGTTTTCAGCGTGACGAGACACTCGTGACTTCAGCTTTACCTTTAAAAAACACGAAGAATAGGCTAAAATCGGACTAAAAGTTAAATAAGAAACATCAACAGGAGCCAGTTCTTCTTACAACCGTATTTGAGACTTAATCAAACGCATATCATTAATTACCAGAGTACTTCCGGCTTTAGTTATTAGCTCAAATGCCTCCTAAAAATATAACGACCCACTTCAAACTTTTAGTGCCTATTTAACTTATTTCCCCACATACTGTACATCGTGGTGAGAACAGCGTGTGTTATGTTGTCTAGCATCAACCAGCCGCTCATTTTTCATGTTAAATAAATCGTCCCGACATCAACCTGAAGTCCCGGTGATTTACAGACCAGTGTGACCAGTGTGACCAGTGTAGAGATTGGATTTAACCCACTAATCCTGCAGAAAGCGTTTTGATCTGATTGGATCTGAGACGAAAGGGAACGACAGGAATGTGCCTGTTCGTCGTCGTCCTGGTTCACGAGATGCTATCTCATGAAACCCCATGAGATGCGTCTCCAACAAAACCGAAGGTCCCACGGTCAGCAGCTTCCTCCGAGATGAACTACGACCTGAAAAACGTCCTTCAGAGCGGCGTCAACTCCCAATGCAACGTTTAAATGTGTGTGGAAGACCAGCTTCTGTTTACTGTGGGACCTTCACACTGTCTGTAGTGTTTGTTGTTGTTGTTGTTGTTGTACATTTAAATTGGCTTGTTAGTGATCCTGCGATTCCCAGAATGCCTTTCAGCGCTCCCACCCCAGGAGAACGGGCGTGAACTTCATGCAATCGGCTGCAGATCGTCCGTGACGGCAGCGAGAAGGACTCTGATGGATCTTTCTGGAAAGTCACATTTACTTCAATCGGCCACTTATGGGGTGTTACGTATTTGTGATAATTAATATTTGATTCAAAAGTGTTTTTGTGCAATGTGA
>JBAMJR010000807.1:5000-50717 GCA_038501785.1 Myoxocephalus aenaeus
ATTATAGAGTGCACCAGGCATGAAAACGGGTCAGGGCTGAAAAAGGTGAGAAGGATATTACCCCTCTAGGGGGTCCGGGGGCATGCTCCCCCGTAAGAAACATTTAAATATTCCATATTTTAAAGCATCAATCTGATGCATTTTGAGATGCTTTTTTTGCCAACCTGGGGAGAGCTGGAGAAACTTAACTTCAGCCATGAGTCAAAAATGATTATGGCCTCCTCACTAAGTATTATGCAAGCCATTTCATGCCAGCCTGTCACTGGTCTAACATTTACAGTATATGAGGCACAATGTGGTAAGGGAGAGCATGGCTGCCTTTGTTAGCATAATTTATATCTTTGATGCAGAGAATGCATCTGGTGAATCCCTGCCTGTTGATTTTGGAGAATACATCTCCTAGATGAAAGGACACCTCTTGCCCTTTTATTGAGACCTTGCCTTCCAGTTTTAGCCACGACCAGTTCCAGCTGCATTTCAATCCAGCTGTTTAACAATGGCTGCATCCTTCTCCCCTAACACACTCATGGCAGGTCTGCAGGTCTGCTTATTGATAGAACGGTGGACCACTTTACCGTCTGCCTTGTCAGTCCCCTCTCCTCAAAATCTACCTCCTCAAAAACGGTAGCGTTACGCCGTGTTCACCGCGTCCGGTGTGAACACGGCATAAGCTAATCATTTCCCACCGGAGCTTTAGCTAGCTGGCTAACGTTGCGTTCTCTCCTGCTGTGTTCAATGTGTTCACTCGCGCTCCCTTCTGGCACGCGCACCTGTTCTCAGTTCACTGAATATCATTCATTTTGCCGTATCGCGCTCACCGTTCATTCATTTCAAACCGTAACGTTAGCCTAGCTTCCAAACCCAAACGGCGTGCCTATTGTTTTGCTTCCGGTGGAGCTACATCCGGCGTGGTGCTTGCGGAAGAAAAAAATAAATAAAATGCGTTAACGCCGTTAATAAAATTGACGGCGTTAAAATTGGTTTGCGTTAACGCCGTTAATAACGCGCTAATATGACAGCACTAATATATATATATATATATATATATATATATATATATACATATATTATTTTTTTATATATACTTGAGTATGCACAATGTGATATACAGGGATCAGAGAACAAGTATTTTCATTGTTTTGTGTCTGTGTTGATCAGTTGACAATAGTAAGGAAAAAAAATAACAGGAAAGTAAGAGCTTTATATATTTAAGTGAATCCCATAATACTTTAAAATCATCATTGTTTATAATGTGCTGGAGATGATAATTACTTTCTGTATTTTAGGTTGCGTTCTGTCAAACAGCCTTTTCCGGGCTGAATTTCCCCAAAAATATACTTGTGACTGCAATGCTTTTCCACATATTATTTCTTATTAGTTATATTATTTGAACGTGTAAAAACTGCATCTCAGTCCTTATGTGTGAACGTGTCCAGGGCTGCTTTCCATGAGCAGATTGAGATGCAGTGATAATAATCCCATACTTATCAAGTGTCAGATGTCTGAGTTTACATGAACGCAACATATATATATTTTTTTTAACTGCATATCAATACCATATTATCACTTTGGTTAAAAAATTAACCAGTTCTTTGTCTGATTTCAAATTTAAATGTGAGTCTGAAAATGTTCAGAGGTAAGAGTTAAAAAAAATAGTTTCAGTAAGATTCTGTTTTCAGTCGGTTTTGTCCAAGAGATCTGAATTATGTGACATTCATTTGGTAGAAAAAACAAAACGTAAATGACGCACAAAGAGAAGGCTAGAAAAGACAGAATAAATGGAAAGAAGGAAGTTCTCTGTGTGTGTGTGTGTGTGTGTGTGTGTGTGTGTGTGTGTGTTGGCAGTCGTGGCGGAAACACTTGGCCTCAGTGGAGACATCTGGAGAGACTCGCTGGCTACTGTAGGTGGAACAAACCACACACACATCAGACAGAGAACCTCTTTGTGTTTGTATTTGTTCATAGTTGGAAACTCTTCATCTCTGCACAAGCTTTTTCTGTAATACTCTCATGTTGTTGTACACAGGTGACACTATTACTATTTTTTGTATACTTTCTTCTAGGATTGAACAGTTTAATGGTAAAAAAACCTGCGGGTTTTTGCAGTGGATTGGAGTCCCGGGTGACTTTTGGAGTGCGATACAATATTTGTTATGAATAAAAAGCCTGAATTCTTGTTCTGTAAAGTAGCAGAGTGATATCTCGCTGCTGTTTTTGTACGTTTTCACACATGCAGGTGTGTCTGCGGTGCATTTAGAGTCTGTATTTTAGGGTTCAGGAACAGGAAGTGTGTGCTGGGGCGGTGGTGACCTTTGACCCTGAGCTGAGAGAGGAGAAAAGTGTTGATATTCTTCAGATTAATCTGCTTTCACAGTCAAGCTAAACTACGCTCGTAAAGAAACCGACATTGTCGTCACAGACTTTTCGGCGTCCTCAGGTGAGCTATGAGCAATAATGCTGAATATTTTAAATGTAGTGTTAGTATCCCACAAATACTTTGCATGTGCAGCCAGAGGGGCGGATGTTCACGGAGTTTGTAATAACAAACTAATAAACATTTTGATAGTGTTCTATTTTTCAAGGACAAACTGTGAGAAAATTATTTTTCCAGCTTCTTAAATGAAAGGATTTCTCTGTTAAATGTTTTTTTTTAACACTGAATATCTTTGGGATATTTGGTCAAAAATAAATAAATATAAAAAAAATATTGCTAGTTGTTGGACAACTGAACACCCATTTCATCCAAGTTTTTTATACTTTAACTATTTCTAAAGTTTGATTTAATTTGCTGTCAACTGATACAGAAACACAGTAAAACTAAATAATAATAAAATAATAATAAACTTAATTACTCACACTTCTACTTCTTCCTCTTCCTCTTTAGGTCCTGGCATCTATTGTCCTTCTGGTCACATGACATCTATTGTACTTCTAGTCACATGACATCTCTCTCTCTCTCTCTCTCTCTCTCTCTCTCTCTCTCTCTCTCTCTCTCTCTCTCTCTCTCTCTATATATATATATATATATATATATATATATATATATTGTGATTATATTATTTCTTCCTATAATTGGGTGTCTGTGTTATGAACCTATGAACAGATAATGTTGCATGAGAGAAGCTTGTTCAGATATAAAAACAACAAAAATACAAAATAAAATACAGCACAAGGCAGCTCTCTCACCAAATGAAATATGAATGAAATCACAATGTCACGCTTTTCCTGGTTGTTCTGAACCACAATCATTTTGCAAAGCAGATATATGAGCAAAAGGGTCAAAGTTCAAGGTGCCATGTTATGAGGAAGTCGTATGTCCTCATTAAATGCATAAAGCTGCAGTATGTCCTAGAAGTAAAACGAAAGAGTAAAGGATCTGGAACGCAGCCTAAGACTCATACGTGGGTAAGTTGTCCCGCCCCAACAGGTTCAACCAAATCAACAAAGTGGAGTGAACAATAAAAACACTGTCAGGTCAATGTTCACAATGGGATTTGATCCTGTGAACGCAGGTCAGACTGAGACTCAGTCCAACCAATCATACTTCATACTTTGATAGTGACGTGAGGATCACTCTCTCTCTGATGAAGGATAAGAAGCTGCGTCACTTCACTTCGTCTGATGCAAGTTGAAGTTGAAGTGAAGCACGAAGCTCCTTTTGTACACAGACCTGCTGAGGACAGAAGAGAGCTCTGATGAAGTCCGTGGCTAAACGTTCAGTAAGTGGAGCATGAAGTGGAACATGAAGTGTGCTTGCTGCAAGGGGTCTATGACCCCTTGCAGCAAGCACACTTCACACTTGACATTTTTTGATAGCTAGCACAGTTTTCATGTAATTATTGTTAAAGTTTAGGAACATTTTGGGACCATTTCAGAGTTTACAATGGGTGTGTATGGGGCAGGTTAGAGTGGTGATGTCATCGCTAGAGCACGGAGGAGCTTTGTGCTAACCCCTGTATTTGTATTTGTATTTTGCCATTCACTCCACAATATTTACTTTTGAGGCATAATTTATATACGAAAACGTAGGAAATATTGTGCTTGTGGTACACATGCGTCGTGGAATCCAACAAACTTATACTTTTTTGTCAGCAAGCCTGAAAGCGACATGAAGTCCGGCCAACTGCTCCATCAACCGCCATGTTAATTCGAACCACAATTTTTTCTCATGACACAAACGTGAGCACTTTATAAACTGAAGTTACGCTCTCATTTCTAAATCCTTACAAATATTTAAGTAGACGGAAACGTTCTCAGAAGTCTTGTGCTTCTCATGATCACGTTATTTTCGCGATGGGATTCACGGTTGTCTGTCAAATACAATAGTTTGAAAGGTTGTTTTGTCATTAAATCAGCAGTCAAGTCTCCTCTGCTCATTGACAGTGACACAGGTGTTTCAAGTTAGCCAATCAGGGCTGCCACCGTGGCAACCAGTGACACGCGCACACACACGCAGGAGGAACTGTCAGTTGGTCAGCTGACATCCTGACTGTGTGTGTGTCTAAGTGCGCGCGTGTGTGTGTGCGCGCATGTGTAATTACGGTCACGTGAACATGGTGGAGAGACAGAGAAGTGAATTTGATTGCTAGCATGAAGTTAGCTTTGTGTTAGACAAAGTTAACTGACTGTGTGTGTCTATGTGTGCGTGAACGGCCGCGCGTGCGCGTGTTAATACGGTCGCGTGCACGTTCGTGTGTGTGTGCGCGCGTGTGTCACTTTGAATCAGGACTAACAGCTCCACTGACGGTCACGTTCACATTATTAAGTCCAGAAAGATATTCAAGCATACCAGTGCGATCGACTGCTTGTTTCCTCTCTGGTGAATGTACTCTATTAGAGATTTGAGCATGTTTTTGCCTCGAAATCTGGGGTTTAACAGATGGTTTGGTAGAAAGTAGAGGGTGGAGCACTAGGACCCAGCAGAGACCTTTCGATGCGATACCAGAATACGATACGATAGTGGTATATTTATCTATAATAGTAATAAATAAAACGTCTGTATGGTTCTCTTTTTTACCAGCTTGTTCCTGTCCAGCTTTTTTAATTCTTAACAAATGGCATTAATATTAGTATTAGCCTACAGCAAGATATTAATGAACACTACATGGTGCCATCATAGCATTGATTATACACAGCTATGTAGGCCTATTGTCCATATCTGACCAGATGACTACATAGTTATTTCCATAAGTATGAGACATTTTAGAGTTACATCATTTTACAGACGTGTGTTTGAGATGAAAAAAACCTAAAGCTATGGGGACATTAAAGATGGACACATAATTAAAGGGTAATTTCTCCCCTTTATTGAAAAACAACAATGAAAAACATGACACCACCTTTCACCAATACAATGCAATTACACTATGGGAACAATGAGACAGCCCTATGCTGTCTGGCAGAACTGTGAATATTCACACTTGTTGCAACTATTGCACTTGTTTATGCACTTATTACAACTATTTACTATTTAGTGAGTTTGATAGTTTCACTTTATATTTTATCTCAATTCATGGAAGTTATTTTTCCTCAACTAAAAATAATTAGTTCAAGATCAACCCTCATGTCGCCAGTTTGCATCCATTGTGTTTACTTTAGTGTGCATTCTGACCTCATGATCATTATGCTGGTCATCAAACTAGGCTGAGGCTACTCTGTTAGGCTGTATATGGTGAGCTTGGGGTTTCATGTTTATAATTACATTACCTGTCGTTCGTTGAACTCTTTAAAAAGTGCGGGGTGTCTGCCTGAAAGGTGCTTTGCCGTGTTCTACGTGTTACTCCCTTAGTCTGCGTGGCTTTAAAACTCGTTTTGTAGACGGGTCTCTGTGTTAGACTGTACTCGAGGGTCCGTGTACGTTTTGTTCGTTTGTTTTTTCGTTCATTCGAATATACGGAAATACGGAAATACCATGGTTTCTTCGTTTTCTGTTTCAAACCAAAAACGGGAAAACGGAAAACCACTTCCGTTTCTCGTTTCTGGCGTCCGAAACCAAAAACGAGAAAACGAGAAAACAAAACTCGGAATACGAGCCGATTCTTTTCATGTCAAAATAAAAGCCTGTACAAAATATTCTTATTTACAGTCTTCTATGATGCAAACACGTAGAAAGGTAACGTTAGAAGAACATTAATGTTAGAAGAACATTAATTAATCAATATAAATAAATAAACCTGGATATGTTAGAAACAGTTGTAATTACAGGCAGTTTAATGTGCATGTATATATTACGTACACAGCACGAATCAACTTTTCAATTAATCGTTGCATTGTTTAATGAAAAGTTTGTTATATAGTTTAATCAAAATAATGTGTGTGTGTGTGTGTGTGTGTGTGTAGAGTTGTTGCTGGTAGCATCATATTTATATTTCCACCTCATTGTGCCGTTTCTTGAGTGAACGCAGAGCAGAGCCTCTGAGGAGAACAGAGTGCAGGTTCACCTTTCTACCAGCAGGTGGCAGTATACGCGTATACATTAAGTTACATTTACTTGTGTCTTTGTTAATTAACTAGGTTATTGATACAGATGTATTTAATGGCGTTTATTTCCTCTGATATTTAATGTTACTTTGCAGCATAGTTGTATACATCATGTATTTACTTGTTATATTTGTGTCATTTTGGAAGAGTGAGCATGTGTTGATCACCAGGCAATAAATAATGACAATTGAAAAATAAAGAGACAGTTGGTTTATTCTTATTAAACGGACCCTGTTGCCGGAGACAAGAAGTAACATGCAAACAGGATGCAAGACTAAGATGACTGTAACACCTCGGAAAAAACCCGGCGGCGAGCTTGTCTGTGGGGGAGGGGTGGAAGTGAGCAGATCATTGAGAAACATGATGAAAATTCAAATACATTTCTTACTTTTTAGTTTTTACACAGTGTTTTAAGCCTTTATAACTTATAATAATGACATTTCTCCTGAAAAAGAAGCAAAATAATTTTGCCAAAAGGACATTTTTTTACATATTTGTTGATAAATAAGACAAAAAGGACCAGGCGGACTGTCATCATTACAGATCTAAAAGGGTTGCAGCCTTCAGTGGACCTCTCTTGCACCACCTGTGATTCACATTTTACCTTCATTACTTCATCATCACTGTTACTGTCATCATCATCATCATCAACATATTTATTGCAACAAATTAATCGTTGCATTAAACAATGCAACGATTAATTGAAAAGTTGATTCGTGCTGTGTACGTAATATATACATGCACAGTAAATGTAATCACAACTGTTTCTAACATATCCAGGTTTATTTATTTATATTGATTAATTAATGTTCTTCTAACATTAATGTTTTTCTAACGTTACCTTTCTACGTGTTTGCATCATAGAAGACTGTAAATAAGAATATTTTGTACAGGCTTTTATTTTGACATGAAAAGAATCGGCTCGTATTCCGAGTTTTGTTTTCGCGTTTTCGCGTTTTCGGAATCAGACGCCAGAAACGAGAAACGGAAGTGGTTTTCCGTTTTCCCGTTTTTGGTTTGAAACAGAAAACGAAGAAACCATGGTATTTCCGTATATTCGAATGAACGAAAAAACAAACGGACAAAACGTACATGGACCCTCGAGGACATGTCTCCCCGATCTCTCTCTGAGCTCTGCTGCTGTGTGTGAGCGCGGGCAGCCCCGCCTCCTGCAGCCCCGCCTCCTGCAGCCCCGCCTCCTGCAGCCCCGCCTCCTGCAGCCCCGCCTCCTGCAGCCCCGCCTCCTCGAGCTCCGTCTGCATGCGCTCAATGCATGCAGACAGCATGAGAGAGACGAGCGGAGCTGTTTTAAGGAAACGCGCTATTTTGAGGAAGTATCGATACTAAAAATATGCAAAATCGTATCGTTTTTAACTTACGGGTACCGCGGTACCTTTGTAGTATCGGTATACCGTGCAACATTAGTCCGTATGTATTTCTTCATTTATTTATGCCTGTATTTCTGTGTCCTTATATGCAAATGAGCTGGGGCGGTCCGAACCTCATTGTTAAACAGGATTGGTCAAGTAGGGGAGCAAGACAGAAGCAACCGATCCCTAAGCACATGGCCCCTGTAGATGAAGTCAAAAAGCTGTCTAGGCTTATCCATAACACCAAAAAGGAGGACACTATGCGGTATTTTGTGAGGTTGTGAATAATTGCATAGGAGGGTTGCAGTTTGATTTTATTAAGTGTGAAGAGAGGGGATGTGAGCCCATTTTACTGTAATTGATCTCCTTGGAGCATACGCTGCTTTATCAATTAATGAATATGTATTTTTATATGTACAGTATATGTAATATATATAATATATAATTATTAATTGTAATTAACAATGAATTATTAATATATATATATACACACACACACACATATATATACACACATACATACACACTTATATATTTTTATATAATTGCAATCAATTCAGTAAAAAGTAATAAGTAGTTCAAAGTAAAAGTTAAATTAAAATCTTAAGTTATGAATCTTAACCTTTCCCTCCATCAAACTGATGTAACGTTACTGTGAATAAATAATAAACTAATAAAGATTGCTCATTAGACCCTCAAAACTGAATTATATCTCATGTTTAACCGCTACGGAGAAATCGGAGCCAGCGGATCATTTCAAAAAGTCCTGCCGGGATCAGGCTGCTCTCGGCGGGCAGCACAGCGCTGACGGCCCGGTGCTGCGGGACTCACGGTCCCTCAGCAGGACCTCAACTGGTCGGCGTATCTTTTTAAGTCGGCTGATTCTTGAATAACCGATCACAGATTTGATGCTTAAACAACTAACTTCTCGCCTGAAAACATCCTAAAAGTACATGTTGTGACTCAACAACAGTAGTATTCAGAGAACGTCAACGTTCAGTTGTGAGTTTCCTCATCAAGTACAGAGAAGAACGCGTATTGAGAAACGGCTGCTGGAGACATCTTAACGCTGATTGGCCAAGACTCGACAAGTCAAAGATCTTCTGTTACGAAGATCACAACATCAGATTTTCTCTGTGTCTCACTCCAATCTCAGAAACGCTGGCCGGCCAGTTCACATATTTTGATTTCAAAACGGCGAATTTCTCCGAAAGGTGACAAGTTTGCAGGTCTGCAAAAAGGAGGACAAATACGCGTCCGGCTTGATGCTGCGCCGGACGCCGGACAGGGCATTGGAAATCTGGACTTCTAACAGTTAGCTGAGCTTGCCAACTTCAACAACATGTGCAAGGCAGAAGTAGTAGAGCACAACATACCAGGAGCGATCACACTCCTGTGACCAATCATGCTTTAGACAGAGGTTCGGACCGCCCCAGCTCATTTGCATACAAGGACACAGAAATACAGAAATAAATAAATGAAGAAATACGTGTACAATCCGACAAGGGGACAGAAGACAAACAGGGTTTAAATACAAGAGGGAGGTAACGAGGAACAGGTGGCAACACTGAGGGCAGCACAGGTGAAAGGAATACACAATCAGGGAACAGGGCAGACAAACCATCACGGACAATCACAGGGGAGGAAGTGCAGGAACACAGGACACACAAGACAAGGACTTCACAATAAGATAGGACACCAAACAAACCAACATCATAACATCCTGGCTGTTCTGAACCATATCCTTTTGCACAGCAGATATATGAGCAAAAGGGTCAAAGTTCAAGGTGTCATATTATGAGGAAGTCGTATGTCCTCATTAAATGCATAAAGCTGCAGTATGTCCTAGAAGTAAACAGAAAGAGTAAAGGATCTGGAACGCAGCCAAGACTCATACGTGGGTAAGTTGTCCCGACCCATCAGGTTCAACCAGATCAACAAAGTGGAGTGAAGAATAAAAACATTGTCAGGTCAGACAGGATAAGAAGCTGCGTCACTTCACTTCGTCTGATGCAAGTTTAAGTTGAAGTGAAGCACGAAGCTCCTTTTCTACACAGACCTGCTGAGGACAGAAGAGAGCTGCACTCTGATAAAGTCCTAAACGTTCAGTAAGTGGAGCTGTGATTGGTTGAAAAGACGTTATTGATTGTTGTGAACGTGTGATTGTTTACAGCTAGTTTCATATACAAACACACGTCAGCTGGGAAACAAGATGGCCGCCTGTGTGATTAAACAGAGAGAAGCTGCTGTTAGTTTGAATGTTGAAGTCCAGATGAAGTGTTGCTTTGATGAAGAAGAGGAGTTCAGTCTGATCTGGGGTCTGTCAGGACTCTTAGTGACGTGGAGGGGAAGGTAGTAGAAGGTGGAGCACTAGGACCCAGCAGGGACCAGAGAGCTCACCTGGGCCTTTGTTCCTGCACTGAAACACACCTGAGAGACTCGGCTTGCTCTCACCTGCTGCTTTCAGTCCTTTAAGTCCACAAAGCTTCATGTTCATTTCTTCTTCTGGTTTAAAGAGATTTAGTCCATTTTCTATAGTGTTTGAATGTGTTATTGTTTTCTTTAGTGTTCAGTTTTTCTCTCATTGATCACCTGAGGCCTGTCTCACGAAGCTGGATTAACATACCCGGGGTTTCCCTCAGTTATCCAGCTGCACTTAACCAGATGTCCGCGGTCTCGCTTATTGGTCTCACGAAGCCGGTTATCAACTCGTTAAGTGAACCCAGGAGCGTCTCATCTAGATCTGTGCGCGTGCACATAAAAGGGGCGGAGTTAACTCCGTTAGACCAATTGTGCACCATGGAGAAGCCGCCGAGAGCAACGTATTTTACAACGGAGGAGCAAACCATAATCTTAAGAATGTACGAAAAATATAGAGAAAGAATACAAGCAAAAAGCAACACTGCTGCAGCAGCCAGAAGCCGCAAGGAATCGTGGGAAAAAAATCGCCGACTCCGCCAATGCATAAATTACTGGGATTGTAATATTAAATCACTGTCTCAAATGTATGTGCCTATTTTGATTATCTTTTCGTTTTAACAATTTAACCTCATTTCAGTTGCAACCCCAGTGGAGCTAAAAGAACATGGGGGCAAGTTAAAAGGTAACAGTAAATTCAAACTGTCATACACTTACAAGCAATCTGTTGGTGCTGATCGTGCATTAAAGAGGAAGAAATATTTTGCCACTTCTCATGTCGGCCACTGAGGAGGCAACAGATGAAGAGACGCTCTCTGGAGCGCTGCTCTTACTATCCGTGCGCCTTCCTCAACGGGATTCTGTAGAAATGGGCAGGCCGTTTTTCCAAGACAATGATTGGCCAGTAGGCGGTCTTATAGACCCGCTGAGATCTTATCCGGGAACTTAACCTGCTCCGGAGCAGGTTAGGCGTTCAGCGTAAGTTACCGGGGCAACGTACCCCGCTAAGAAGTGAACCAGCTTCGTGAGACGGAAAACCCAGGGTTAATCCAGAAGTTACCTCGCTAAACCGAAATCCAGCTTCGTGAGACAGGCCTCAGGTCGTAGTCGACCTTTTACGAACTGATCAAATGGTGAAGTGAACAATGCCGTCCAATGAAAGCTTCCACATGTTACCATGTGATCACAGTGTTTTCTATGACGACGGTTACATGTCATACTGTTCTGTGTTTTACTGACTTCTGGACTCTGGAGGGAGATCATGAGGAGAAACAGCACAGCTCCATTTGTTGAAGTTGATGAACAATATTTAACTTGTAAAACATTGTAAACTTATAAGATGAACATTTACAATGACGTCTTTTGACATGTTGTTAACGGGGTTTAAAATAAGCTAAAGTGAAGTTTGTTTAATATTCAGAAATCTCAACTTTAACAGACAGATGTTGGAGATCAATTAAATAGTTCTATGAAATAACTGAAGTTAAATAGTGACATGCAATATGCAGTAGTTATGCAGTTTTCTCTTACACCTTTTCAGGGACGTTTCTAGGATTCAAAGAAAGGGGGGGCTTAGCCCCTAGAGAACTGGCATGTGTGCGTGCGCAGCGCGCGGCTTCTTTTTGGGGTCCATTTGGGGCCGCGGATATTACATTACATTACGGGCCAGTCCCAATCTCCACCCTTACGGACTCACGGACTTTGAGGCGCGCTCCCGCGAAGTCCGTGAGGGTTTAGGGGTGTCCCATTGTCACATCGTAGAGTGTTTGAGGGTTCTCTGGCAGACATTTTGAGCCCTTTATGAACCCTTTCCGTAAGTCAGCATTAGATGCTGACTTTGCCTAAGGGAATTACCCACAGTTCATAGGAATGTGACATTAGACACGCAGTTCCCAATGGAAGCATAAAGACGTAAAAAAAAAAAAGGGTAAACAAAGAGACACGTGGGCGTTCAGCCCAATAAAATACACTATAACATTACGGATTAAAGATGGAACATAAAAACAGATGAAATCAGAGGAAAGCAAGCAGAAAATGTATATATAAATATTTTTTTTACATTCATCAAACATTTCGTTTTGACAAAACGAGTAAATAGATCATTTAAAATGACTTATGTCGTGAGGTTGACGTTCAAATCAGTGAATAAAAAGTATAAAATAAATACACAATTGTACACAATATTTGTGTATGTGGTCATGTGATGTTGCAGCAAAGTGCTGTCCCATTCATATTCACACCAGTTCAAGCCCTCACAGCCTCTCACACTCAGCCATTTAGCAGCTGACGTCAGTGAGTGCCTGAGGGTTCAGGGCTTGAGGGTTTAGGGGGGAGATTGGGACTGGGCCTACATGTCCATTGTTTCCGACAGTTCATAGATTGGTTCAATCAGAAAGAGTGTGATTTTGCTCTGTAGTTTTGCTTGCATTCATTAGTATATGATAACAGAAGAGACAGAATGTCAGGGTCGTAGTGAACACAAATATGAACTTTTCTCAAATAACGAGAGAGAAATAATTTTCCTGCTTGTAAAGGAAAGACGGATAAACTAGCTTTCATATCCGCGTCACTTCCAAATCCAATGGATGGAGAATGGACCTGACAGGGTCAACTTTTGAGTTGTTTACTTGTTTTATTTTGAGCAGAAGGGAATACGATTTTTTTATCAACATTTACATCTATTTTGTTGTCCATGTAGTTTTTACAAACCAGTGATATTTTACGCTCATTTGGACACTATCACTGAGATAAAGATGAACTAGTTCAGTGTCTAATATACCATTCAATAGAGAGAAAAAACATGAATGACAAAAATAAAATAAAAACATTTCAAGTACATCTTGATTATCAAATAATAAATATTGTATGATGGGCTGAAATGGAAGGCACCCAACGCATTCACTATAATCAAGGCAAACTTGCATTTGTGATGTTGGGCTATATAAAATGAATTGAATTGAATTATGTAACTACCTGTACTTACATTCCCTCCGTGCATCATTTACTGTGAGCTAAACTCCTTGGTGTAGTTTACTGTGAGCTAAACTCCTTGGTGTAGTTTACTGTGAGCTAAACTTTGAGTTTACTTTTTAATCCTGCTGTGGTTGATGAGAGACGTTACTTGGCAGAGTGAGAAAGCCAGCGCAGCAGCCTCCCCAAGGTCCTAGTGCCCTAAAGTTAAGTATGATGATAGGCTATTGGATTGTAATTTGAAGGGGGAGAAAACATACAAACCAAAACGCACTCACATATGTAGAATGTTAGAGTTATAAATAACTTGTCCATGTGAGAAACAATAAGTTCATTTAATGACATCACCAAAATAAAAATAAAAAATAAAATAAAGTTTTTTTTTTTTTCAAGCCAAATTATTTGGGGGGGGGGCTGAAGAACATTTTGGGGGGGCTTCAGCCCCCCTAAAACAGGCCTAACGACGCCCCTGCACCTTTTACATGTGTATTTACAGCCAATATCTGTTTTTATTAGAATGTATATTTTATTTTACTGTAATTTAATGAGAGCTTCTGCTGCCAGACTTTTTACCATTTTAAAAATAATATTATTTGCACAATAATCAGCAAGTTGTATTCGACAAGCAGAAAAGCCGACCTCACAGTGATCGTCTTTGGGCAAAACGCCAAGAATCGGCGAGTCATGAATGCGCAAGCGTAACCTTAAATGTTTACGTTAGCGACGTAACGTAAACATTTACACGAAAGCTGATCAATGATTGGACTGATGCTTTCAGCTCTGCTCTCAGTGTTTCCTCTCCAGATGAAGGTAGAAAGTCTCTGAATTCAGCAGCAGCTAACAAGGTCACATGATTGATCTTGGGTAATTGGACCAATTAGCCAAACAATGTATTGTGTTTGGCTCAAGGAATACACTTAATGGTGAGACACAGCTTCACCTGCACATTGACGGCATTGTCACTAAAATGGGAAGGGGCATAGCTATGACCAGAAAATGCCTTGCTTATTTAACACTCTATCGTTTGTCAGGTGTTACACTCCCTGGTCTTTTGTCACCTGCTATACTGTCCATCCATATGGTCAGTAGCGGCTAAGAAGGACATAAATAAACTACAACTGGTTCAAAACCGAGTTGCCAGATTATCACTCCAGTGTTCAATAAGAACTAATACAGCATATTGCATCTCACCTGTCATGGTTCTCAGTGGAAACTCTACTTCACTATAGCCTTCTCACATTTTTCAGGAAGGTAGTATTACACCTGAATATTTCTTCAATCAGTTACAATATACATCTAACAGACATAAGATGGTTATGTCTGTTAGATGTATGTACACAAGGAACGCTAGCTTAGGTCACTTGATACCTCCAACCCCAAGAACAAACCTCCTCAAACGCACTGTTATTTTTTGTGCAATTACTGCTTGGAATTCACTACCTCCTCATATTACTCATACTGGTACTAATCTGTCATTTAAAAGATAATCAAAGGCGCACCTCAGGACATTAACCACTTGACGTTTTCCTTTGCTTTTTAGTCATCTGATTTTTCGGCCGCTAAGGCGTCAGCTAATGGGGATCCAGTAAATAAACTAAACTAAACTAGTCTACTAACAAGCCAAGAGACTAAAGAGCATTGTGAATGTCTTCTAGTCTTCTAACCAGCCAAGAGACTGAAGAGCATTGTGAATGTCTTTTATTAGATACGACAACAACATGTAAACTGTCCCATGAGTGTATTTAGTATTGAGGTGAATGAGCTGATTGTCATGATGAAGATAACTAATGTATGAGCTCTCCCAGCAGGTGTTGGTGTGAAGGTGTGGACTCTGCAATGAGTCAGTGTGAGGACAGAGAGGAGGGAGTCCCTCCCTCTAAAACCAGTCTGTGTGGGGACCATGACAGCCAGACCAGAGCTCAGAGGTGAGAGGACCATCTCTAACTGTCCATGACTCTTCTCATGACTTCCTGTCATGAGACTTCTCTGAAAGAGGCTAGCAATAGTACACAGAATCCAGCAAGATATACAAAAGTTCCCCCAGTACTTAAACTGAGACTATAGGTTTTGCTGGTGTTATGATATTCATACAAATAGAGGATACAAGTAAGCCGATATTCTGATATTTATAAAAACTGATGCTAGTAAGCAGGGGTCTGACATTAATTAAACAACTATAGGGCTGTAAGTTAACCAATGGTATGATATCATACATACTATAGAGCTGTATGTTAGCCAGTTTTCTGATACTTATAAAAAAAACTGAGAATATAGTGAGCTGATGTTCTGATATTCATACAAACCAAGGCTATAAGTCAGCAGATGTTTTGATAATTGTAGAGTTCTGTAGAATTATACAAGTGTAGTTTTATTTTGTCAAAATTTGACTTGTACATGTATATAATGATGTCTATGTGTACAATACTTAAGATGGACTATTGTTTATCAGGTATGCATGGAATGAGCACAGAGTCTGCTGTGGGTCACATTCATTTGCACACAGTGATGAGGACTGAGGTTTTACAAAGGAACATTTGGTTTTAAGAACAAAGAGGGGTGGACCACCTGTGGTCTGGTCTGGGAGGGGGAGGGGAGGAATCTCCCTCCCCAAAAAAAAAAAAAAAAGGGACAGGAGGAGGATTCGATTTGCATATGAACCAGCAAAGGTGAAGGGGGGGTTCTGTGGGAAGATGACATGGACTGTAATAAAATGATCAACCGTTGTAACATATAGAACTGAATAAAAATGTTGTTAGTAAAACATAGTCATAAAAACGGATGCCATGTAAGAGTAGGCTTGTAAGCCGCAGTTTGGATATTTATACAAAAATCCATCTCTAAGTTAGACAGGCCGCTGACGTTTAATACAAACCAAGACTGTAAATTAGATGGTTTTCTGATTTTAACACAGGCCATAGCTGTACGGTAGCAGCTGTTCTGATATTAAAACAAACCATGGCTATATGTTAGCTGGTCTTATGATATTAACACCGACCATAGCTGGGGTTTTTTATGCTATCAAATAAGTTTTCATAAAATCCATGACTGAACCCATTTAATCAATGAACTTCCTTTCAAACCAGGTTTATTCCTAAAAAGAAACCAAGGATAATATTTGTGTAGACCTAAAGTATACTTAATGAATAACTATATTAGTATAAACTATTAACAAACCATGAACATGCTTATTGACTAGAGTAGTCTTCTTTTATTATTATAATTGAATGATAGATACATATGTATATGTAAGGAGCTCCAAGTATTTAAAGTTGAGACTTCTGAGGGGACAAAGGGGTCTGAAAGAGGACAGCAATAGTGCACAGAACCCTGTAAGGTATACAAAAGTTCCCCAGGACTTGAACTGAGACTACAGATGTTATGGTGTTATAAGTACACAGTGGGCTGACATTAATTAAAGGTAATTAAAAAAACTATAGGGCTGTAAGTTAGCCAGTGTCCTGATATCATACAAACTATAGAGCTGTATGGTAGACAGTGTTCTGATACTTATACAAACTGAGAATATGGCTAGACGGTGTTCTGATATTCATACAAACCGATGCTACAAGTAACAGCAGGTCTGTTAGCCACAGTTCTGTCATTTTATACAACAATCCATCTCTAAGTTAAACAGTCCTCTGACGTTTAATACAAACCATGGCTATACATTAGCTGGTGTTATGATATTAAAACAACCCATGGCAATAAGTTAGCAGGTGTTCTGATATTAACACAGACCATAGGTATATGTTAGCTGGTGTTCTGATATTAACTTAGGCCATGGCTGTAAGTTAGCAGGTGTTCTGATATTAACTTAGGCCAAGGAGGAGGATTCGATTTGCATATGAACCAGCAAAGGTGAAGGGGGGGTTCTGTGGGAAGATGACGTGGACTGTAATAAAATGATCAACAGTTGTAACATATAGAACTGAATAAAAATTCTGTATAGGTAAAATGTTTGTTAGTAAAACATAGTCATAAAAACGGATGCCATGTAAGAGTAGGCTTGTAAGCCGCAGTTTGGATATTTATACAAAAATCCATCTCTAAGTTAGACAAGCCGCTGACGTTTAATACAAACCATGACTGTAAATTAGATGGGTTTCTGATATTAACACAGGTCATGGCTGTAAGGTAGCTAGTGTTCTGATATTAACACAGGCCATAGCTGTACGTTAGAACTCAAACCATCGGCGTATCTTTTTAAGTCGGCGGCTTCTAGATGAACGGACCACAGATTTGATGCTTAAACAACTAACTTCTCGCCTGAAAACATCCTAAAATGTCATGTTGTGACTCAACAACTGTAGTATTTAGAGAACGTCAACTTTCAGTTGTGTGTACCAGCGCCATTGTTTGACTGATGAGCTCCGCTAATTCCGTAACTGTACGCTGGCACCGCCCTCGTGGGTAGGGGAGGGGGGAGCTGCACTCATGTGAGTGGTTGAAAATGAGGGCGACATCTGATTGGCTACGGATAGATCCATATAGAAAAAATGCATTTACGAATCCAAAGGACGGCAGGGGAGTCTCATAAAAGCAACTCGTATATGTGAAGCTTTTCACAAACAAATGCAGAAATATATTTGTGATATTTTACTGTCTAATAAAACCAGTGGAAGCAGAACAATATATCTTGTATGGTGAGAAATCCTTTATGTTTGGTAAATGTCAGTGTTTCTATCAGTTCACAGCAGCAGAGAGAAAAGTCTCCTGAACCCAGCTGTGTGTCCATGAAGAGTGATTGGTCTAAACGTGGTCTGATTACCTTCAAAGATGAACAACGTTCTTATGACCCAGAGTAAGTTCTTAAAACAGATGAAACAGATGACTGGTTTATAACATTATTATAGGACACAACATCTTTAACTTATTGTTGTATTTGTGTTTTAATATCATGCACAATAAACAGTCTATGGTGCAAACACAATGTGAGCTGATTGTTCATGACTCCTCCACAGAGAGGACCAGGAGAGCTCAGAGGTTCCCAGAGGTCCGTCTGCCCAGCAGCATCAAACACACCTGGACTCCATATTTATGGTCTGTACATGTGCAACTACTTTTACATCTATTCTGTTCACAACCATCTCCATGCTGCACTCTTTAGACCAGTGGGTTGTCAGTCTGTCCAACATGGATCTGATGTTTGGTTCCATGGTTTTAGTTTGTCATTCATATAATATTCTGTTCCAGCTGCTGGAGGAGAACATCCTCACTTTTGTGAAGGACGAGCTGAAGAAGATCCAAAAGGTTGTGAGTTCAGATTACCCAGAATGCTTAGAGAGTCAGAAAGAGGATGAGGAGGTGTTAGACGCTGAGGATGAAAAGCAGAGGAGGAGTAGCAGAGAGGCCTTTCAGAAGATCTCACTGCACTTCCTGAGGAGCATGAAGCAGGAGGAGCTGGCTGACTGTCTGCAGAGCAGTAAGAGGATTTCTCTAAAGATTTAACATACTGGATAAATGGGACATTTATTAATGCCTCAAGAGATGGACCAAAATATATTCATAGACTCATTCTTTGAGGAAATGACATGTTGAAATCTATTTTTTGACTCATTGATCTTCTTTGTTGTGTGTTCATTCAGGACTTCTTGCTGTAGTTTGTCAGCGTGAACTCAAATGTAACCTGAAGAAGAAGTTCCAGTGTGTGTTTGAGGGGATCGCTAAAGCAGGAAACCCAACCCTTCTGAACCAGATCTACACAGAGCTCTACATCACAGAGGGAGGGACTGCAGAGGTCAATGATGAACATGAGGTCAGACAGATTGAAACAGCATCCAGGAAACCACACAGACCAGAAACCACCATCAGACAAGAAGACCTCTTTAAAGCCTCTTTTGGAGGAGAGGAACCAATCAGAACAGTGATGACACAGGGAGTGGCTGGCATCGGGAAAACAGTCTTAACACAGAAGTTCACTCTGGACTGGGCTGAAGACAAAGCCAACCAGGACATCCAGTTCACGTTTCCATTCACGTTCAGAGAGCTGAATGTGCTGAAAGAGAAGAAATACAGCTTGGTGGAACTTGTTCATCACTTCTTCACTGAAACCAAAGAAGCAGGAATCTGCAGGTTTGAAGAGTTCCCGGTTGTGTTTATCTTTGACGGTCTGGATGAGTGTCGATTTCCTCTGGACTTCCACAACAATGAGGTCCTGACTGATGTCACAGAGTCCACCTCAGTGGATGTGCTGCTGACAAACCTCATCAGAGGGAAACTGCTTCCCTCTGCTCGCCTCTGGATAACCACACGACCTGCAGCAGCCAATCAGATCCCTCCTGACTGCATTGGCTTGGTGACAGAGGTCAGAGGGTTTACTGACCCACAGAAGGAGGACTACTTCAGTAAGAGGTTCAGAGATGAGAAGCAGGCCTGCAGGATCATCTCCCACATCAATACCTCACGAAGCCTCCACATCATGTGCCACATCCCAGTCTTCTGCTGGATCACTGCTACAGTTCTGGAGGACGGGTTGAAGACCAGAGAGGGAGGAGAGCTGCCCAAGACCCTGACTGAGATGTACATCCACTTCCTGGTGGTTCAGTCCAAAGTGAAGAAGGTCAAGTATGATGGAGGAGCTGAGACAGATCCACACTGGAGTCCAGAGAGCAGGAAGATGACTGAGTCTCTGGGAAAACTGGCTTTTGATCAGCTGCAGAAAGGGAACCTGATCTTCTATGAATCCGACCTGACAGTGTGGCATCGATATCAGAGCAGCCTCAGTGTACTCAGGAGTGTTCACACAGATCTTTAGAGAGGAGAGCGGACTGTACCAGGACAAGGTGTTCTGCTTCGTCCATCTGAGTGTTCAGGAGTTTCTGGCTGCTCTTCATGTCCATCTGACCTTCATCAACTCTGGTGTCAACCTGCTGTCAGAAAAACAAACAACCTCCCTGTGTTCTAAAGTCTTTAAAGACAAACCTAAACCAAGACATCTCTGCCAAAGTGCTGTGGACAAGGCCTTACAGAGTCCCAATGGACACCTGGACTTGTTCCTCCGCTTCCTCCTGGGTCTTTCACTGGAGACCAATCAGACTCTCCTACGAGGTCTGCTGAGACATACAGGAAGTAGCTCACAAACCAATCAAGATACAGTCCAGTACATCAAGAAGAAGATCAGTGAGGATGTGTCTCCAGAGAAAAGCATAAATCTGTTCCACTGTCTGAATGAACTGGATGATGGTTCTCTAGTGGAGGAGATCCAACAGTCCCTGAGTTCAGGACGTCTCTCCACAGATGAACTGTCTCCTGCTCAGTGGTCAGCTCTGGTCTTCATCTTACTGTCATCAGGAAAAGATCTGGAGGTGTTTGACCTGAAGAAATACTCTGCTTCAGAGGAGGCTCTTCTGAGGCTGCTTCCAGTGGTCAAAGTCTCTAACAAAGCTCTGTAAGTACAGCGAGCGTTAGATTCATAGATCATAACGTAAATACACTGCTATATCTTCTACTTACTGCATATTTTGTCTTCATCCTTGTCTGTTCAGACTGAGTAACTGTAACCTCTCAGAGAGAAGCTGTGAAGCTCTGTCCTCAGTCCTCAGCTCCCAGTCCTCTAGTCTTAGAGAGCTGGACCTGAGTAACAACAACCTTCAGGATGCAGGAGTGAAGTTACTGGCTGCTGGACTGGAGAGTCCACACTGCAAACTGGAAACTCTCAGGTTAGGATTATTTAACATGTAAAACTAATGGACACTTAAATCCTGATTTACATTCATGGTGAAACTCGTATCCTCCTTAAGATTGTTTTAAGATGTGATGTGTGTTGTTTTGTGTGTTTGCAGGCTGTCAGGCTGTAACCTCACAGAGGAAGGCTGTGCTTCTCTGGCCTCAGCTCTGAGCTCCAACCCCTCCCATCTGAGAGAGCTGGACCTGAGCTACAATCATCCGGGAGACTCAGGAGTGAAGCTTCTTTCTGCTATACTGAAGGATCCACACTGGAGACTGGATAATCTCAGGTATGAAGAGGCCTGCTGCAGTCACATACCATCAGTCTGATAGAGGAGGTAGAGCTGGAAACCTGTTCCTCTGTCAGACTGTCAGCCTGGTTAATATGACCCTGACTCACCAAGCTGACCTCAAACTACCAGATACTCATCTAACTGTTTTGTAGAAGTAGTCAGGGAACAGTAGCCAGGATGAGCCAGAACAGGGAGGGAAGGTGATGAAACCGTTGTTTTTCTGGAGCGTTGTCTTGTTTCAACATTAGAAACTAGGACAGTGGTGTATCTTGACATATAGGAATGTGTCGCTGTTTTAAAGGAGTTCAGCTCCACCTGGTGTTGGTTTGTTTTGCACTAAGAGACAGTTCCCTGGCTGATAAGTCGACTTGTTGAAGCTACAGGTGACAGTCGGCCACAGACGCTCAGTGAAGAACAGCTGATGGTGGATGTGGTGTTTCAGAGCCCAAAGAGGTTTATTAAGGACTGGACCAAAGTTATAGGGGGAATCAGGCAGTGCTCTGTGAGACGGACATGAACTGTAATATGTTTACCCCCAGATTACAGATAATAGAAACCTGTGTTGACTGTTGCTAGGAGACGGGATGTGAACAGCAGTGTCACAGTCAGACATCCAACCATCCACCCCGACCTCCTCCATCAGAGGGTTTGTGGTGCTGTAGTGATTTCAGGCTCCTTTCTTCTGAGAGACAACAGTAATTATTACACAGACACAAGAGGTCACTTGTATAGTAGGTAGTGTAGTTTAGTGTATGTGTGTGTGTGTGTATATATATATATATATATATATATATATATATATATATATAGTTCTTATCTTTTTTTTACTCTCAGGCAGACTTAAAATAGGCCTCGTCCAACAATTTTCTTTGACCTTCGATTTACCGGCTGGACCGTCTTTCAATTATCCAAATAAATCAATTTAATACATTCTTTTTGATGCAGTATTCACTCAACAATCATACCTGAAACAGAAATCTAATAGGGATTTTTATGAAAAAGGTTCTCCTTACCTTGTGCTATAAGCTCAATTTGGAAGTCGGGTCAGGACCCAACTACTACAAATTGGCGACGAGGATGGGATAGAGTATCCCATCCTCGTCGCCAATTTGTAGTAGTTGATTTTCTTTGAACAGACTGGTCACAGATGAGGTTGGAGTCGAGGACCAATTAATCAGAATTATGTATTGGACGTGAATCATGTGAAGGACAGCACAGTTTGCTGGACTGCAGCAAAACTGCAGCTGAGCCCAACCACATCCCAATGGCATATTTACATACAATGTTATCAATCCTGTATCCTGTTTGGTTCAGTCTCAGTGTTTCCAGCAGTATCTGTTTTCATCCAACAAGCTGTGATGAAGCCACTGTTCACTACCTGCTCAGCAGCAAACAGCAGACAGACTCAGTTAAAGACCAGCTGGTGAACATAGTGGAGCATTTAGCAGCTAAAGAGATGGATGTTTCCCTCAGGAGGTGGTGGAGACCAAACACAGAGCTAAAAGAGAGAGAATAGTGGACTTCCATTCATCAGGTGACACAAACAAAAGAGTCCTGATGAATCATCATGTTGATGTGTAACTGCTGGATGTGGAAGCAGCTGGTTGATATCATGTCAGACATAACTACTTCATAAGCTGATAATAATGTCAGATGTTGTGTTTACAACTTGTTTTCACTGAACCACAAAAAGACAAAGAAATCAACTGATGTAGGTTTAAATATCTGATTTACTGACTGACTGGTAGAGGAAACTGAGTCTGAAATAGAGGATGATTGTCAATAAAATACTGATAATAATATATCATGAATAAGTGAACATAATGAGCTGTCGTCATCAGCCAATCAGAAGGAAGTAACAGAATATAAGCTGATGAATAATAAGTGCTCCATGTGAACATGAATAACAAAGCTCTGTGCATGAGAGTGATGTCATGTCCATGTGTCCATGCTGCTCTGACCCCTCCTCCTTTCAGGGTGGAGCCTGCTGGAGTCCGATGGTTCAGACCAGGTCTGAGGAAGTGTAAGTGTGCTTTGAATTTGATTCAGGAAAACATTCAACCATCTTCAGACTGTTACATCACTCATTCACATCTCTGATGTCATCATCAAAGTGTGAATAGATGAACAGATGATAGATTAATAAGTGCAGCTGTATTGTGTCTTGTTCTCATCATCAGATTCCTGTGAACTCACACTCGACAAACACACAGTACACAGGAGACTCAAACTGTCTGACAACAACAGGAAGGTGACATATGTGGAGGAGAAGGATCAGTCGTATCCTGATCATCCAGACAGATTTGACTACTGGCCTCAGCTGCTGTGTAGAACTGGTCTGACTGGTCGGTGTTACTGGGAGGTCGAGTGGAGAGGAGAGGTTCACATATCAGTGAGTTACAGAGGAATCACAAGGAGAGGAAATAGCAACGACTGTTTGTTTGGAAGAAATGATCAGTCCTGGAGTCTGAGCTGCTCTGGCGGTCGTTACTCAGTCTTTCCCAATAAGACAGGGGCAACAATAATCACCTCTTCTTCCTCCTCCTCCTCCTCCTCCTGCTCCTCTGGTAGAGTAGCGGTGTATGTGGACTGTCCTGCTGGCTCTCTGTCCTTCTACAGAGTCTCCTCTGACATACTGATCCACCTCCACACCTTCAACACCACATTCACTGAACCTCTTTATCCTGCGTTTGGGTTTGGGTTCAAGTCTGGTTCCTCAGTGTCTCTGTGTTCTCTGTAGGGAGACTCTCCTCCTGGAAGAGCAGGGGTGTCAAACTCATTTTCACCCTGCTCCACATCAGCATCATGGTTCCCCTCTAAGGGCCGGCTGTAACTGTAACACTGTATAAACTACTCCCTAACATATTGTTAAATAACTGTCTTTGCTTTTGATTATTGTTTATTCAGATGTAAAAATAATGTACATGCATTTTCATGAATGTAAACATATTTGTAAGCAAATTTCCCAATAATACAACATAAATCCATTTAATTTAGGGTTAAGAAACCCACATTACTCGATCAAGATCAAACTTTAAAAAAATAAAATAACAAAGACAAAGATCAAACGCACCTTATTGCATTAATTTTGATCAAAGCTTTTTTGCCACAGTTGAGAAGGACATAACTCTGTCTCTGGTCCAACAACAAATTGTGAGTTGCTAAGAACATGTGTGACAGATGTGGGGCTCATCTGCTCACATACCTTCATGTGGTCTGGGGCTCACCTGCTCACATACCTTTAGCGTGCACTTCTAAGAAACTTGTGCGATGTCTTTAGCCACAATGAAGCTAGCTTTAGCTTTCACAGCAGCAGCATTTTGGGTTGTAGCTTTTGTGAATATATTCTGCTGTGATTGCAGTCTGCCTTTTAATTCTTGGACAATTTGATGTTTTTCTTGAAGGCTAAATTCATTCATCATTGCCTCATAACACAGAAAACATACCAGTTTCTATCCTTGAAGCACAAACATGTGTTCGCTTTCCCATCTTCTTTAAATATTCTTCCCTCTGCATCAATCTTTGTCTTCCTGGACATTTTGGGATTATTTGTCGATCTTTTTCAACATAATCACTTGTCTTTAGTTAAGCGCTGATATGGAAACACTGCTTTCTAGGATGCCGTTCATTTGCAGGTCACACAATTGACATGCATTATGGGAGATGTAGTCTATGGTCACTGTACACTGTAAAGCAGCATAGACTTTAATTTTCAGATGATCATATATGCCTTTCAAGCTGTCGCGAGCCACATAAAATGAAGTGGCAGGCCTTGAGTTTGACACCTATGTGGTAGAGAAAGCCAGCGCTGCTCAGGGTGTCGCACTCGCTAACACTCTTCTGGCGGGCTCCCTGGACAAGCTCACCCAGGACCGGACCGAGCTGGCAGAGGCAGAGATTGTGGAGGTCCAACAGTTGGCCCAGGCCCTTGCCGTCAACAGCGACCCCGGACCTTGTGTGTTGCCCGGGTGGGGCAGAAATTCCTCTGGGTGGGCTTCTCTTCCCTGAAAGACTGTGAGCAGCATCCCCTTCTTTACATGATCCTCTCGACTGAGTAGCTGTTCAAGCTGGCAGCAGCATCCTCAGCAGCCTCGTCAGTGGCATCAGAGCATCAAGAGCTTCATTCCTCTCACTACACCCACAGACACACAGGATGTTTCTGATGTTAGTACTACTGATCAAGCTAGCCATGTTAGCTTTACTCGGGCAGGGATCAGGTTTCCTTCACCTGAGCTTTATTCACACAGCTGCAGACCACAATGTCAGTATTGTTAGCCATGTTACCAAAGCTGTTAGCGATGTAAGCTGTTATTTTTGCTCTGACCATGATGTGTCGTTAGCACAGTTAGCCATGTTAGCGATATGAAGCATGAGACAGATCCTGGATCTGCGTGTCCTGAATGGCTCCATCGCACGGAGACCTTTTGGCATGTTACCAGTCAAGCAGCTATTGGAGTGCATCCAGCCGAGCAACCGAATGACCTCCATAGACCTGACTGACTGAACACCTCCATGTCTCCGTCCCACCACGCCACAGGAAGTGTCTGTGCTTTGCTGAAGGTGACCGAGCTACAAGTTGCACTGCCTCCCATTGCAGGCATGTGGAAACAGCACTCAAGGAGCGAGGCATGAGAATTTTGACCTCCATAGACGATTGGCTGATCCTCGCCGTGTCCAGGCAGGATCATGAGTGCTGGACATCCAGCACATCACGCTGCTGGGCTTTCATCACTTTGAAACTCCAATAGGCAATGTTTCACTGATGCACAGCACAGCTCAGACTCTTAGTGTCACAATCTTGTCACTATCGCAGCGATCTCCGGTTCCAGCAGCTTCCAGAGATCCAGAGATCCAGAGACCCGGTCGGATCGCAAACCAGAGACGGTTTTGTCTGCCCGCCTGTGTCTTGTTGTCAGATCAGTTTCTTGTGTATTTGTAGTCTCGTCTTTTGTCTGCAGGTTGTTGGTTCGTCTGCTATGTTCCTGTTAATATCTCTTGTGCACATGATTTATCTGGTCCTGTTTGCTGTAGTTTTGCCTGTTGGATTTTCAGTTACTCATTTTTGGACCCCACCTGCTTTGTAAGTTTTGTGTTTGATATTTCTTTATTAAAATGGCTTCTATAATCCTTTTGATCATCCCGTGTCTATCTGCATTTGGGTCCTTCCCCAGGAACCATTCACCTGGTGCAATAGCCAACACGTGCAATACGTTTAAGTACTTGTATATACTTTTTTTATTCAGTCTGTATATTTAATATTCTTCTTTACTTACGGTCTCTGATGTCCCTCTAGATCTTGATCCGGGGCCCTGAAGTCGTCGAGTTACACTGAAGTTACACTGAGTAACTTGTAGTCCGATGTTCATAAGTCTCTGGTGATCAAAGGGAGCATTAACCCGAGTGGTCCGTGCTAAAGAGTCACAGAGTGGTGCAAAGAAAACAAGACATGAGCACAGTTTGACCATTCCGAGACAGTTTGGGACAAATCAGCATCATGAAATAAAAGAATGTTAACGTTATTAAAAGTTACTCTAAAAGGATAAAGTTGATTGTTTGTATACGGCTGAGGGAGTTTAATATGTGATAGAACTATAGATTTGGGACACAGACTCTGGTGTAGTTCCTCCAGCAGGGGGCGGCCTCTCACTGAGCATCACGTCTCAGAGTCCTGAACAACAATTCGTATCAATTAGATACTCTTTGGGCTTGTTTTTATCTACTTATTCTGAAAGAGTTGAGATCATCCCATTAAGCCTACTGCCAGCAGGCACATTTAAAGAAATATAATCTGATTGATTGGGGTGATGAGGCATTTACATTTTTGCCTATCCACTTAGTTGAACCACGTACAAGGCACGGGGCCCAGGTGAGACACACACAGACACACACACTCCATAAACACACACAAGAATCATCCAAAACATCCAGAGTTGCCACATTAACTTCTTAGCTGTATTTATATTTATTTACGCTTCATGGCAGGTTAGACACGTGTGAATATAAACCCTGACACACAAAATAACACTTTTAAACAAACAATGAGAAAACTCCCATGAATTCCCTTTAGTTTAAAATATCATAGTTTTATTTGTATAATGGAAAATCGGATACAACCACACACGTTACTTCGTGCAGAGACACTTAAGGCATGAAAATCTCTCCGCTGGTTTGTCCGAAAACTGGACAGAAAATACTATTCTGTTGTAATTCAGCAGTTTAATTAAAGTTCGTCTTCCTCTGAACAAGCTTGTGTTGACTTAAAGGAACAGTTTGACATTTTTGGTGAATCTCAGTTGAGCAGATTGACGTCGCTCTCATGAAGCTGGAGCCGGGGGACGGTTAGCTTAGCTTAGCACAAAGACTGGGAACAGGGGGAAACTGCTAGCCTGGCCATGAACAAAGGTAACCAAAATCTAGCAAATCTAAAGATCACATGGTACGCTTTGTTTGTTTAGTCTGAAGAAGAAGAAGAAAAAACACAGATTACAGATTACCAGACAACAATAAGAGAGGGGTATCGATCTTCAAGCTAATCGCCCAAAATATTGAACTGTTCCTTTTTAAAAGAGCGTGTTTGTCCAAGATGAAATCGTGATGAAGCAAAAAACATCCGATGCACAAGAACATTCACACACTTGATCATTCATATGTTCATATGTTGTCTTTAAGAGTTGTGGAGAAATCTGAAATGTATTTATTTGGGGATATTGTACAGCGAATGCTCATTCTTTTCACTTGTTTTTTTTATCCGTCTTTAAATATGTATTAAAGATTTAATGTATTATTCTTGTTTCACCAACCTAAAATCACACCTGTTCTTCACTACTTTACAAGCTCATGTCACGGTTTTAACGACAAAATCAATCTGATGTTTGTGTATAAATAAAATCTTCTGTAAAAAAAAAAAAAGGACTAATAATATAAAGGATCATTTAAAGACAAAATATAGAACTACCATAATGTTATAAATAATTATAAAATCACAAGTTATTTGACGTCAGAAGCCAAGAAAACACAGTTTGATTCTGTTGGTAACAAACACTGAACACACGTTTTGGTGAAAGTAACACAGAGGATGACGTTTTTAAATAGTTTTACCGTTACATGTGAGGCTGCTGCGACTCCAAAACAAACATGGATATCACTTTCACAATCGTCGTCACGGTTACCCACCACAGTACCTGTTCCAGAGCACGGACGTCCAAAAGAAGGACGTCGTCTTTAAGTCTAAAGTGCAAAACAACCACAGCTACACTGAAACGTTACTACACGTGATTGGTGGTCAGTTTAATTACTTTAACACCTGGTTGGTGGTCAGTTTATTAAAGTGTCTCTAAAGGTAAACACAAACACACTGTAGCGTCAAATGTGGGGTTTTGTTTTGGCCTCCGCCACATGTTTACGTCTCTATTTTGTACGTCTCTCTTGTTTTCTTGTTTACGTCTCTCTTGTTTATGTCTCTTGTTTATGTCTATTGATTACATCTCTATTGTTTACGTCTCTCTTGTTTACGTCTCTCTTGTTTACGTCTCTCTTGTTTAATTGTTTACGTCTCCATTGTTTACATCTCTTTTGTTTACGTCTCTCTTGTTTAATTGTTTACGTCTCCATTGTTTACATCTCTTTTGTTTACGTCTCTATTGTTTATGTCTCTTGTTTACATCTGTTGTTTACGTCCTCTTGTTTACGTCTCTCTTGTTTATGTCTCTTGTTTACATCTCTGTTTACGTCTATTGATTACACCTCTGTTGTTTACGTCTATTGTTTACGTCTCTCTTGTTTGATTGGTTATGTCTCCATTGTTTACGTCTCTCTCTCTTGTTTACGTCTCCATTGTTTACGTCTCTCTCTCTTGTTTACGTCTCTATTGTTTACGTCTCTCTTGTTTGATTGGTTATGTCTCCATTGTTTACGTCTCTCTCTCTTGTTTACGTCTCTATTGTTTACGTCCCTCTTGTTTGATTGGTTACGTCTCCATTGTTTACGTCTCTCTCTCTTGTTTACGTCTCCATTGTTTACGTCTCTCTCTCTTGTTTACGTCTCTATTGTTTACGTCCCTCTTGTTTGATTGGTTACGTCTCCATTGTTTACGTCTCTCTTGTTTACATCTCTATTGTTTATTGTTTATGTCTCTTGTTTACGTCTATTGATTACACCTCTGTTGTTTATGTCTCTCTTGTTTACGTCCCTCTCGTTTGTTACGTCTCCATTGTTTATGTCTCTTTTGTTTACATCTCTATTGTTTACGTCTATTTTTTTACATCTCTATTGTCTATGTCTTTCTTGTTTACGTCTCTCTTGTTCTATTGTTTACGTCTCCATTGTTTACGTCTCTATTGTCTACGTCTCTTTTGTTGTACGTCTAAATTGAATTCACGAGCTGAAATGTTTTACCTGACGATTGATTTGTCCTTCGGCGGAAAAAAATTAGATTTTCCTGTTTACATGTTTTATATTATTATTATATTATATATAAAGGTTTACTGGCGATTAATCCACCGTAGACGAGGTTTCTCCGCTCCACTAATGGACTAGTGAAGGCCGTTTGAGACAAACAAGATGCTAAGTGGTTAGCTTTGGCGAGTGAAAAGTGTACAGAGAGAGACCACGAGGGGGAAGAGGCAGCATCTGAACTGAAATGTTGAATTCAATAATTCATAAAGCACTTAATGTACGTACGGTGGCCCGGAGAGCTCAACACGCTGCGGCTGAAGAAAGCAAATGAACAAAACACCTCTGTAGGATCCTGTCTCCTAGTTTGTTTGCGTTTTTGTCTTTTTTCTGTTTTCTCGAGATGCAGTTGAGCGCTCAGGGCCACCGTACTTTCCGTCTTTTCAAGTGGGATTCATCAGCAAACAACAACACTCAAATACGAACATAAAAAGGCAGCAACTTGCACACGTTCACATCTATCTGTATTGTTAAGAGTCTTGAGTGGAGACCAGTTGAAAGAACGATGGCACATTTAATGTCGGTCATTAAACTTTGGCATCTGAAGACCTTCGGCTCTTTTGAGAGTTCAGCAGAGATAACGACACTCGGACTTCGCTTTCCGACGACCTCAAAAGACGAGAAGCGAGCGGGAAGCTTTTAGTTTAGTTTCTCCAGCTTTGCTTTTCCGCAGGCGAGCACGACTACGGAGGCCTGAAAGAAGAACGGAGAAGACGCTCGCCGAGTTCCCACGGTCGGAAAAAAACGATATTCCAAAAAGACTAAACAAACCTCAGAGGACAACACGACCTCCGGGTTTGTTTTAAAGCGGCGAACAAAACATCGAGTTATTCGTTAGCTGCCTACGACGGTCGCGGTCCTCAAACAGTAACTGCTATTTTCCTTCACAGATTTGTCCGGGATTTGAGTTTCAGATCACAATCCCTCCCAAACTCCGGCGCATCGCGTATTTTAAATACTCACGATGTCTCGGGCACAAAGTCCGGGTTCTTTCGTTCTCTCCAGTGTGTACTGTGCAAAAAAAAAAAACAGCCCTCAGAGGGAAACAAAAACAATCATTACGATTCCAAAGTGCACGTGTTTGGCAATCAGCTCACGAGGAGGATAATCCGAGAGGAGATCGATGTCCGTCAACTCATCGCTCCGTTTGATGAAGATGACGTCGATATCTAGACCGAGATTGTTCTCGTTGACCTCTTGACCTCTTCAGATGGACAGGTCAGTGTCTGTGTCAGTGGGCGTGGTCTTTGGACTCACGCTGCCTCCGCTCTCTTCAGGGATGGAGGACGAGTCCCCGTTGACACTGGGTAGCACACCTGTAACACACACACACACACACACACACACACACACACACACACACACACACACACACACACACACACACACACACACACACACACAGAAGTAGTAGTTAAGTTTGTGTAAATCCTTAAAAATCAATGGTGGAATAAGTATTATTATACAAAATATATTATTAATTATAAATGAATTATAATAAATATAATATATATATATATATATATATATATATATATATATATATATATATATAAAATATATATGTATATATATATATATATATATATATATATATATATATACATATATATTTTATTATATATAGATAAATGAATGTGACAATGAGGTCTTCAAATATAAACACCTTGGTGGATCAGTTTTAAAAAGGTAGTAATACATAATACTTCAGGATTCTGGCGTATACCCTGAACAGAGTATTTCTGTGTTGTGGTTTTGCTACTTTTACGTAAAACAGTAGTAACAAGTAAAACATTTCAGTTCTTCCACCTTTGCAACCATTGAAAGGCAGCGTGTCTTACGTTCAGTATCATAGAGCGAGCTGTCGGAGCACGTCCGGTTCCTGCGCTGAGTTGACCTTTGACCTCCACTCACATACTCCTTCAGCACACCGGACCTGAGGATAACAAAATAAGTGAATGGCCAGAGAGAATAAACCAGTGTTTTCTGTCAGAGCCGAAAGGTCATCTATAAAACTGTATTTTAAAGCCTGATCAATTATTTAAAACATGTGACACTTTTAATTGTACAACCAAAAGCAGGATACCAACACAAAACAGAGGAGTTTTGGAGGATATCCCTCTGGATTTGACTGATGAAGCCTCATTAACTTCAGATAGACTATTTTTTGCAAAGGACAAGGACCAAACACTTGGTCACTTTCCACAATGGAAACAGGAGAAATGATCACAGCATGTAAAACATTGTTCATATGAACAACTGACTTTTGTTTTAATACAGACTTGAAAAGTGAAGCTACTGGTTAAGGCTGATAAAAGTTATTTAATGTCATGTACATTGCTGCCACCTAGAGGCCAAAGTTAATAATAAGCATTATAGCAGCCATGCATAATGTGAAAGTTTAAATAAATCAGGTTGAACAGGAAGTTAATAAAAATGAAATGCATATTTTTGGGGGCTGATCCTGCCTTGTCTCTTAAATTATTTAGTTTTTCATTTCTATATTTTATTTGTTTTTAATGTTTTACGGTAATGCTTTCATTTATTTAATTTTTTGCTTGCTGATTAACATTTAATCCTGTTATGAAAGGCACTTTGAGCTGTATCTTTGCATGAGTGCTATACAACTTAAGTAATTATTATTAATAATATTAATATAAATAGAGGGAAGGGGGTTTTAACTCACCTGTCAAAGCTGTACGTTCCCGGGTGACTGATGGACCTCTTCATCTGGTCATGCGGACAAAAAGACAGAAGAGAATACATTTTTGTTTGTCCAACAGTATTTTAACATAACGAAAGAACTGAAGAAAAAAACAATGCCGACAACTCCTTCACTTTTGTTTCATCTAAATAAACGCCGTCACTGAGGAATACAGTATATTTTACACTCACAACACCGTATTTATCATTTTAACACACACTACCGTTCAAAAGTTTGGGGTCACCCAGACACATTTGCAGTTTCTTCGCAATTTCCTGCATGGAATAGCCTTCATTTCTAAGAACAAGAACAGACTGGCGAGTTTCACATGAAAGTTCTCTTTTTCTGGCCATTTTGAGAGTATAATCAAACCCACACATGTGATGCTCCAGATACTCAACTAGCTCAAAGGAAGGCCAGTTGTATAGCTAACTGTTTTAAGCTGTGCTAACATAATTGCACAAGGGTTTTCTAATCATCCATTAGTCTTATGAGCAAACACAATGTACCATTAGAACACTGGAGTGATAGTTGCTGGAAATGGGCCTCTATACACCTATGTAGATGTTTCATTAAAAAACCAGACGTTTCCACCTAGAATAGTCATTTACCACATTAACAATGTATAGAGTATTTCTGATTCATTTAATGTTTTCTTCATTGAAAAAAACAGTGCTTTTCTTTGAAAAATAAGGACATTTCTAAGTGACCCCAAACTTTTGAACGGTAGTGTATATTTCATTTGGCCCTCAGTTCAGCCTGCAGGCGTCAGGCGATCGATGGTGAGCAGAGCAAAACATAAGGTGTGTCACCGACAGAAACAATATTTAACGGACTTTTCGAATTTTCGACAATACCATTTTGACCACAGGCTCTTTTATTGTCAGTTTGACCTCACTGCCAATATGTTTCTTTTTGTTTTATGAAACCAAAACACATTTCTGTAGACGTTTTGTGGAGAAAGTGTCTAATGTCATTACCCTTTCAGGGGGTCGAACGTCAGGGGTCATACTCTGGTTGGCGAGGGTCATACACTCCTCCAAAGTCCTGATGAAGGTTGCGCAGGTTGCACTGAGTAGAGAAGCCTGGAGAGACAAAGAAAATAAAAATAACAATAATAATAAAAACAAATGCGTGATCCTTCAGTAGATGTAAACATTCTGTCTGCACAATGTGTTGGTGTCTGTGATGTTAAGAACCTCTTAATAAACACCATCTAAAAAAACTATTCAAAAGAAACTCAAAGTAGTTCCGGATCAACAGAAGACGCGTCACCTCAGAAGTGGGCGTGTCCTCTGGGTCAGAGGTGTGCTGTGATTGGATGGTTTGGACCTGCTGCACCAGGAGGTCGCAGTACAGACGAAGTTCAGACATCTTCGTCTTCAGACAGTCTGGACCTGGCAACACAGGAGGCAAACAAAACAAAACAAAAAGTTCAATATCTACAGATTATGTCTGTTTTCCCTCCCAAAAACAGGCTGAGTTATATGTTTCACAAGTAAAACAGACATCTCGATCTTTGTGCATTATCCATATTCACAACTTACTAAACAAAGCGTGATGCACAGTAAAAAAGGACAGATCCATTTCTCTTCTTCTAGATTAACAAACCGTTTCAACAGCCAACGGTAAAATACCAAATCTCCACTGAGCACAGAGTATAAAATATACAGAATACAATAGTAAATAGAGCAAATGTGCAGGTAGCAGCAATCAATGCCATAAATAATAAAAGAGAGCACATTATAAGCTACTGTGTTATTGACTTGTTGCTTCAACAATGTCACCCAGTAAACGGACACTTCCTGCTGATTTTCACCATAAAAGTCTACACACCTTTCCTTTATTGGTACATAATACTGAATTTACTGAGCTGCTGGTGAGTTCCCACTCTCAGTGTTGTGTTTTATTTTTTTTTTAAATACTGGCCTCCAAATCGGAACACCAAATATGTTCATGAGAATTTACCTGTATATGTATATGTACATATACAAAATACATTTACAATATTTAAAATAATTACAATATATGTTTATTTAAATGTATTTTTATTGTATTTAAATTTGATGTATTTATTTAAATTGTATTATACATTATTTTATTATATATTTACAATATACATTTACCTTTATATGTACCAATGTACAATATGCTACAAATGATTAATCTAACAATTTTATTCACTATCATGAGGACGAATTCAGAGTTTTCGGAGTGTTTTCCTCCAGGAAGAGCCGTGGCCGACGGACAGGCTTATAGCAACTCTTCGTACCTTTGTGCTTGTGACTGTCCAGAGTTCCAGCTTTGGACGAGCCTAAAGCCACCAGCCACCTCTGTCGCTCCGCGGCGTTCACGGCTCGGACGTAGAAATGCTGCTCGCCGGGGATGATCAACTCCAGACGCGTCGGGTCCGACGGGTGAACTGAAACAAAAACAAAAGCACAAACCGCCGTTTAATGGATGCGTTTGAGTTTTGTTACGCACCAACGAGCGAGGACAGGCGAGGCATCCGGACCTTTAATGTCGCACACGGACATCTTGATGGATCCTTTGCTTCCTTTCCCGACGTCGTCCTCGCAGTCGTAGTAAGAGATGACTCCGTTCTCCAACACGAACCAGCGCGGCTGCCAGCCTGAGGACGCAGAACCAGAACCCTGAGGGTTAAACGTCTGTGTGCGTGGAGGTGTGTACAATTTAATGTGAATGATCAGAGATATGTTGCATCATGGTGGATTCTATAGTTGGAACTAATGATGAATAATCATTGTTGATTAATCTGCATTTTCATTTATTTATTTTTGATATTCTTCATTAGAGAATGTGCACAATATGGCAACAGGGATCAGCGAACAAGTATTTTCATTTTTTGTTGTGTGTGTGTGTGTGTTGATCTGTTTGCAATAGTAATGCATAAAGTGACAGGAAAGTAGAGCAAACAGACAACGTGAAGTGTAAAATGAGAAGAAATACAACTAATAAAAAAAAGTAAAGAATTTAAAATAAGGAAAAATAATTAATCAAAACACAATTTCAAAATTGTTTTTTTTGTCATGGGTCATGAGCCGAACAACACAATGATAAAGTAGCTTAGCGTTAACCTATTTTGCTTCCCCTTTATTTAAATACGTGTGCACATTATATGCTGAGGCCTTCTGAGCAACAGATCATGTGACTCGGTTGAGTCAGAAGAGACTAACTTCCTTGGCTAAATGTAATAAAAGCTGAAGACTTTTAACTTTGTTCTGCTTTTAAATCCTGTCTTGAGACACATTTTTACAGACCTGCCTTTTCGCCTGACAATTAATATTATATATTTATTTCTAAATATAGCTCTGTTGCGCAACCACTTGGTTTTTTAAAGTCTATTTTAAAAGTTTCACCTGTCCTCCCTTATATGCTTTGAAATGATTAATCTGCAGATGTATTTTTAAACGGCCTTTTATTTCTTGATATTTTGTGTTGCTATTGATCTATCAGCTTGAAAAGTGCTGTGCAAATAAAAATGATTATTATTATTATTATTATGAATCAGCGGCAGACCTCTCACGTGACCTCTCACCTCCTTCACAGCTGACTGAAAGCAGTATTTATATGTTGTCTTCTACCACTATTCTTTATAGACACGATGTGCTGCCATCATTAAGGTCAAATGCCACTGTTGGTTGCTTTTTATTGCATTTATACTGCATAATAACAATGTAAGCTCCTGAAGTTCGCGGATGACACCACCCTCATTGGACTCATCTCTGGTGGGGACGAGTCCGCCTACAGGTGGGAGACTGACCACCTGGAGACCTGGTGCAGCCAGAACAACCTGGAGCTCAACGCTCTGAAGACAGTGGAGATGGTTGTGGACTTCAGAAAGAACGCAGCCCCACCCGCCCCTCTCATCCTGTGTGACTCCCCCGTCGACGCTGTGGAGTCCTTCCGCTTCCTGGGCTCCATCATTTCCCAGGACCTCAAGTGGGAACTGAACATCAGCTCCATCGCCAAGAAGGCCCAGCAGAGGATGTTCTTCCTGAGGCAGCTGAAGAAGTTCAACCTGCCGATGAAAATGATGGTGCACTTCTACACTGCCATCGTTGAGTCCATCCTCTGCTCCTCCATCACCGTCTGGCACACCGCAGCCACTGCCAAGGACAAGGCAAGGCTGCAGCGCATCATCCGCTCTGCTGAGAGGGTGATTGGCTGTAATCTGCCATCCCTCCAGGACTCTGAGGCGAGCTAGGAAGATTGCAGCTGACCCCTCTCACCCTGGACATATCCTGTTGGAGTCCCTCCCCTCTGGCAGGAGGCTGAGGTCCATCAGGACCAAGACCTCACGCCACACAAACAGTTTCTTCCCGTCGGCAGTCGGGCTCATCAATGGGGCTCGGGTCCCCCACTGACTGTCTCTGTCACCCCCAGCTATTTTAATTTTTAATTTTAACTCTTAATTTTTATTTTCTCTTCTTTATTTTTATTTCTCTTTACCATTCACTCCTCTGCACACCGCATACTTAAACACTCGTCACTTTAACATACACTTTAACTTAAATACACATGTCACTTTAACGTACATTCACATTAACGTATCTGTTGACTGAGCACTTGCTTATCTTACACATATTTTAATACCAATTGCACTGTTGTTTTCGTTGATTGTTGATTGTTGTTTGTCTCGTCTTACGTCCCATGTCCATGTCCAATGTATGCACCTTCCGCCTCAAAAAATTCCTCGTTTGTGTGAAAACATTCCTGGCTAATAAACGGTTTCTGATTCTGATTCTGATTCTAATAATAGTAATACAATGAATAATTATATCATGAGCAACGGCTGCAGGTTAAACACACGTTGAATTAAACTGCAGTGAAACGACACTCTGCTTGATGACGTAGTATAAGATACACATATATTCTATTATATTACAATATAATATTGCATGTGTACTTTCTGTTACGTTAGCTAGAAAACAAACCGCCGTTCGTCACTCCGTCACGGGGACAAGTCACCGGAAGTAGCCGTTTGGACAGACGGACATCTCACCTGTTTGGACAGACTCACCTGTCATGTAGTTCGTCCATTTGTACAGAACCCCCTCCATTGTTTCCACTTTACATCGGTTAATTTAGCCTGTTAGCTCTCCGCCGTAACAGCTAACACCTGAAGCGAACAAGCTAGCTTGCTAACGTTCGCTTTTTCCTCACTCGCGTGACAGCGGGTTAGAAAACGAGCTTCCGGTCGTCTAAAGACGTGTTGGCGTGCTCGCGGGGCGTGAGCGCGGACCGGCAGCGATGGCGGGACGCTGTCATGTTCACGTGTGCTCGTGTTGAGACGTTCACGAGCCGGGCAGCTAACGTGTGGACAGTCAGCTGATGGAGAGAGGAGGAGAGAGGAAGAGAAAATGTCAACAAAACGGCAGCTTAGCTACGGAAGCCTGGTGGGGACATTTCACAGACTAAAGGGATGATACTGCACTAAAAGGCTTTCAAAACATCACTAAAAGTAAAAGTATATCATAATTATATGCGGATTACTCAAAGTATAAGGAAAGTACAAGTTGCCATTATGCAATACAAACACAATATGACAGTGTTTTACTATTTATGATGTGTTTTGATTAATATTAATTCAATTTAATTCATTTTGTGTCGCCCAAAATCACAAAATACAAATTTGCCTCAGAGGGCTTTACATCTGTATACATACGACATCTTATACTTATACGTATACTTGTACTAGTTATTCTTTCTGTATATATAATATTGCAGTTATTGTGGATTCTTTACTGTTTTTATTACAGTTGTGTATTGCTTATTTATAACAATTGTTTTGATCTTGTTTCTTTTTACTATTATACTGTTGTTTGCACTATAACCCATGCTGCTGTAAATCCTGTAATTTCCCCTGCTGCAAGACTAATAAAGGATTATCTTATTTTATCCTCTGACCTTTGACCCTCACATCAGAACAGGAAAAACTCCCCCCAAAAACAGCTTTATCTGGGGGGAATACATCTTCAGGAAAGCAACAGAGGAGGATCCCTCTCCCCGGATGGACAGAAGCGATAGATGTCATGTGACCAGAATGAACAACGTAACAGAGTTACAACACGTTTAATGCATATGACAGAAACTGTTAACATAATGAGAGCAGTAGGCATGATGAAAAAGTTACGACCACCAAACTATTCCTGCTGCATGTGTATTTTGAATCTACAACTGTAGATGTGTATGGTTGTGCTAATTTTCAACTACTTCTTATAAAGCCAATACAATGTATTTATATTAAGAAATACATCAAATGAATACTTCATCCTTCAGAGGAATTTTGAAGAAATCAATCAATTATGGCGATACATGTTTTTCACCGGACAGGAAGGGTACGGATATTGAAATATAAAATTACATTTTCTTTCTATCGAGTATCACAAATCATAAGTTTGGGCTTTACATTCACAAAAATCAATTTTCTTGTATTAAAAAGGGAACTAGATCGCAGAGACGTAAACTAGAATGTGACTGAGATATTGCAGAATATCAGCATTAAACTATCATCCATCAGCAGACAAACTCCCAGTTTCATTCTCATTTGCTCCTAACAGGTTTTGTTCTGGACTCGATTCCTCGGCTGCTCCCTTCCTGCCATCTAGTGGATGAAATGCAGCATAACATTGTTCTGCTTACAAACATATGACAGATCCTGTTCTGTTTTTTTCATTGTTATTATTGACAAAAACATTTCAATATTGCAGTTTTTTCCCAAGCTCTCTTTCATTATCAAAATAAAGTGAAAACTCTATTTGTTAATTGATTTTTTTTATTAAAATAACCCGACTGAACTTGTTGAATTTCATCCAGCGTCACTGAAGCAAATCCACATTCTTTTCATTCATCGGTGACTCAATCAATCACTTAGTTAATATATAATAATATATAATATATATGTGAATATAGAGTTTAAGATATAGTCACACAAGCTGCTGGAACATCTTCGATGGTAAAAACATAAAATACATTAAACCTTTAAACCTTTGTTGTGTTCGTAAGATGGTCAGTTCAACACACACACACACACACACACACACACACACACACACACACACACACACACACACACACACACACACACACACACACACACACACACACATACTACTGAGTTTCCCGTCATGGCAAGCATGCAGGCTGTGTGTGTGTGTGTGTGTGTGTGTGTGTGTGTGTGTGTGTGTGTGTGTGTGTGTGTGTGTGTGTGTATTGTGTGGTGGCAGCATGTGTGGACATGCTTGTCATTCCACCAGTGACAGCTCTCAGCTGTCCTCCCGTCTGCCTCTCTGTCCCCGGCTATGTCCCGCCTCCGCCCCCCCCCCCCCCCCCCCCCCCCCTCCCCCCCCCCCCCCCCCGCACCGTCCATCTGTCCATCTGTCCGTCATTCCTCATCACCCCGGTGACCGCTCGCTCTTCTTCTTCTCTATCGCACCGATATAAGATGCTCCACACTGGAGTCATCGCCGTAAGAAAAACTTCCACATGTGTGGGAAATGATGAAAGTGTTGGTTTGGCAATATTCAACACACACACACACACACACACACACACACACACACACACGTGTACAATCCCAGCTGTCTCCCGTGCCTTGAAGTGTGCTGAGCGGTGGCGATGTTGTTGGGTGGGGGAGGTGGAGAAACCAGAGCTCAGAGTTCTCCTACTGGGCGACCCACCTTCCCACCTCTCACTCCCCTTCGGCTCCACTGCGTTCGTCTGCTTCTGAGAGGAGTCGCTGAGCTTGAGGTCAGACTTCAGGGCTTTGTTTAATTTTTACATAAACGTCTGGTGGAGACATGAACCTCTCCAAAGTCCAGATCTTGCTGGCATGGATTCTCGGCGTACTTGCCGGTAAGTCTTCCTGTGTTTGTGTGTGTGTGTAGGTTTCTTGGCTTCCTGAAAACATCTAAATAAAGAGGTAAATGTAGTCTGGCTCCCTCGGACCAAAAGCTCTTTGAACGATACGACGAACTTTAATTATAAAATACTCTGTTTTTAAGAAGAGGGGTTGTTCTTTTTTAGAAAACAACCTCCCAGCTGTCTTTTCCTGAAAGCCGTTCACTATTCAGTTACATTTTCCTTGGACATTGTATGTATATTTACATGTATTTACACGTGCGTGTCACTGAACACAGGTTCTCTTTGGATGAAGCTCCGGTCTCTCCAGAGACGGCAGCGTGCCGAGTGGCATTGCTCAGAAACAAGAGCCTGCTTCCTGACACATGGCCTGGGAACCACAGGAAGAAAAGAAAAAACTATGAATACATCCGTTTCTACCCATTATGAATACAGTCCTGTGCACTTTTATTTCACGACATTGAGTTAAACGTGCTGTTGTACATTTTCTCGGGGGAAATAAACCCCGAGAGAAAGAGTTGACACTTTGACACTTGACCTCCAAACCTGGTTTCATCACTTCATCAAGGGAATTCTGGATCATACAATCCATAATATCGCCCACCCTCTGCCACAGCCCACCACCGTTAGCATCGTTGAGCCCGCGTGAGGCCGCCTTGGCATTCGTCCTTCAGCCCCCCCTAAAAAGAGGCGGCTCAGCATCGTTGGCATACCTCGCTGCGTTCACATTTTAGGAATTTACTGAAGCTGCTGTCCTCTTGGAGAGTGATTTATATTTATCAGCGAATGGGTTCATTGTCTTCGTTCAAGGACGCTTGGACAGGACTCGCGCTTGTTGATGTGCGCGATGTCTCTCGGGGGGTTAAAGCCTGTGTGACCATTCAGATAATAGTCTAACAAACACAATCGTGCATCACTTTGCAGGTTTGTAAATCGTCCGTATTCTCGGCGTGATCTTCTCTTCGGTGATTTATTCCGTCACCTAAACACGTGTTTTGCCCACAAAGTGCATCGTCATCTTCCCCCGATGCGAATTAAAAACAACACCGACATCAAACGGTGTATTTCACACAAACTCTGAAAGAAAGTCATGCTGCTGTAATGTGACTGGTTTATCTGGTAAGAAAACCATAACTTCACTCGACATGATTCACTCATAACCTGACGTACCTCAAAGAGAACATGTGGTCTAAGATTCACTGCAGGTTAAATTAGTGGGAACAAAGAGCAGGACATATCCACAATAAAACAAGAGAATATTATCTTCACAAAAGATGAATAAACACACAAAGATGAATAGCACAGAGTGTTGATCAGGTCTTAATAAAAACAAGTGTTTCACATTCTGCAACTGCATTAGTCAACACTTTAATTTGCCATTTAAACGGTGCCTTCATCAGGGTGACACACCTGCTTTTAGCGATTCCAGCTCAGTGTAAATCCTCTGCATTAAGCATGTGCGAGATCACCCGTCTATCAGTTTAAATAGTTGTATTTATCCATTTCCAACTCAGTGATTTGAGCATTGATGCGATGGCCGGACAGAAGTGGCGCGTTAAGATGAACAGACGCAGCCTTTAAAACCACCAGTTTAGCATTTAGCCTCATCGCTGCAGTTGTGCAATAAAAATGTGGCTCATTAAATCATCTTGAAGGTCTTTATTCCCGGATGATGCACGTCCACTTTGAAAAACATATTTACGAGCTGGAGCTTGTTGGTCCGTACATCAGACAGATTATTCCTAACATGATGGTTTTGTCTCCGTTTGGATGAATTAAGATGTTCGGCTGACGTTAAAAGCTCAATCACACCGTGGCCATATTTAGTCAAATGTGTGGCATCTTATTTTAGAATGATGAATTGATGAATACCGAACCCAGTATTCCCATGATGAGCTGGTCAAGCTTAGAACAGAACCACACGAGGATTCATGTCTTGGCTTTCTACTTCTATTTAACTTTCATGCAGTGCACAAGAATGTAATAGAGGAATGGGAATAATTCATTTATTCACTGAGAATAACCTCAATGGACCAGAATGCAATGCAGCCAGAGGTATTTTGTAGTATTTTGTAGTATTTTGTCATCACAGATGCACCGCAGTGATCCAAGTAACTAGCTAACTATAAGCACGCCCAAAGTGCACAGATGAGGCAATTTTAGGGTAACTTAAAGCTCTTTTCTCACGGTGCTGTCTGACAGTAGGGCCGGTTCCACTTTCGTCAACAACATTTCTTCCAGCCGGTCACAAGACCTTTTTGGTCGAAAGCTTATTTCCAGGCCCATCTCCACATTTTTGTCCCCTTTTTTTCCACCTCGAAAGTGTTGGTAAAATACAAAAAGAGCCTTCGGCATCATGCGAAAATTGGAGTTGGCAGCGAGCAGTGATTGACAGCTCCAAGTGGCCCCTCTCTGTCCCGCCTTCCCGCACATCTATTTCTGTATGTGGCCGAGATCAAAGCTCGCAGGACAACAGGCAGGCAGACTGTGTGTGTGTGTGTGTGTGTGTGTGTGTGTGTGTGTGTGTGTGTGTGTGTCCTCTGCTCTCGCTGGCCAAATGAAACAAGTGTGGATTGCCAGCAGATTCCTATAACATGCATCACGTAGTGACTCATTCGCTGAGTCACATTGCAACAGAACCTAGACGACTACTAGCGGCTACACGAGCAAAGGCGGTGCGACGGACCGCTTGTAGTACAAACGTAAACCACGGTGATTAAATCAAGAGATAGCGTGCGATGCTAAAGTCTTGACGTGGACGTACTGAAGGCTGAGAGCATCGTGTTAGAAAGGCGGGATGTTTGGGAAGTCAATGGCGGGCCTAAATGTGCAATACGGGCATAACGGCATTGTTTCAGAACCGGACCAGTTTGTGAAGTACTGATCACAGATAGATGTTTGCAAATATTCAGAAAACAAATTGCACTCAGAAACCCTTGAATTTGATGGATGTGCCGACCGTCAGATGTGTATTTTATGTTCATAACAACAACACACAAGTCAAAGCTCACGTGGATTCAAAACCTCCCATTTTATTGGTGGTTAAAGTAGCTCGAGGTTTCGACTTTACTGCTGATTTTATTGTTTGATGATGATTTAGTTCACATGCATAACAACTTCTCCCTGGAAAAAAAATGTCAAAACCAAGTCACAGAGCGCCGCTTTTCTTTCCTCTAAATTAGTGCAAACTTGATATTAAACGTGGCAGCCACACAAAATGACAGTTTTAAAAAGTAAAAAATACCAGAATCCAAATAACAACAAAATAATGAAGCTGTGCTTTCTAAAGGAATCTGAAGGAAATCTGTCTAAAAAGGTCAGCTGTGCTGCAGATAGAACTAAACACACCTGTCGATGCAATATGTCCTAAAACTATAAGCTAATAATTGATTGATTAATTTAATAAGGTAGAAATCTGTCTGTAGTTCATTGGAAACCAACAAGTGCAGCTGGTATATTTGCATATCTCTCCATTGGCATGACATCATTTATGGGCACACAAAGACAAAAAAGTCTAAAAAAAAAAAACGACCTGTGAGCTGGAAGCAGCTTTCATGATTAAATGCAGGTTAACTGCTCTGAACTCTAACTGATCCAGACTTAATGTCAAGGGGATCTTTGAGGGATGTGGAGGTTTTTCTTCCCCCTCCAAACACCCTCTTAACACTCAGATTAGGTTCTGCTCCGAGGACTCACACTAGAAGAAACATACTTGATCGCAGCGCTTAGACAGCTCGTGGAGGAACTCATCGCCGAGCTTTTCACCAGGAAGGCACGCCGGCCTCTCTCTCTCTCTCTCATCTGATATCTCTTGTATCTTCCCGTCCGCCTCTCTTCCCGATGCATTCTCTTACTCTCGCAGTCCCACTGCAGGGGTTTCGGGTTGCCGGTCGTGTTAAGCCTGGGAAATGTTTGCTGTGTGAATCACGAGTTAAAAGCAATCCGCTGGCCTTCAGCTGTGAGTTTGGGTTCCCGGTGTGAAAACATTTATGAGGGGGGACATGTCATATCGTGTGTCTCACAGGACTTTTAAGTGAAGCTCGACGTTTTTTTTTTCTCCAGTTTTAATTCCTCCCACAGGCAAAATCTGCATTTCCTCTTCCTATTCCTCGACATGACCTTTGACCTCCCCGTGCAACACGTTCAGAAGACGAGGCTCATAAAGAGCGTGGAACGGAACAAATCTCACATTTTGAGCCCGATATGAACCCTTTTCCGTAAAATCCGCATTAGATGCCGACTTTACCCAAGGGAATTACCCACAATGCATAGCAATGTGACGTTAAATACGCATGGAGACGTAAAAGAAGGTAAACAAAGAGGACCACGTGGGCGTTTAGTTACTCGTAAACATTGAGGATTAAAGACGGAACATGAAAACACATGAAATCAGTTGACACAGATTTATTCATCAAACATCTCGTGAGGAAAGAGCCTGAAAGACGATCAAATCAGGAAAGTCAAAAATACAAAATAAATACCCACAATTGCACACATTATTTAACGTAACGTGATATGTTGCAGTGCTGCCCCATCATTCCTGTTCACACCTGTCGCGCCTCTCACACTCACACAACAGGTGCTGCCGTGAGTCCCTGAGGGTTCTGGGTTCGAGGGCCTCAGACTGTCTGATGTGTTTCGTGTGTCTGTGTGTCCTCACAGGTCCGGCGTTCGGCTCAGAGGACGAGACGCGCCTGGTGAAGACGCTGTTCACCGGTTACAACAAGGTGGTCCGGCCCGTGAACCACTTCAGCGACGCCGTCGTGGTCACCGTGGGACTGCAGCTGATACAGCTCATCAGTGTGGTGAGAGATTTATATTTATATAAATACTGTATGTTTATATATGAAACATAACGACTCAATTTAAGTGCCGTGACATAATACTCACAACAGTATTTGTTTCCCTTCAGGCTTTCAGGTTTACTCAAAATGCTATATTGCGAGCGGAGACCGTCCAATTTCTGCATTTTACATAAGAGCTACTTGAAGAGAACTTGAAGATAGAAGGTCATTAATGGAACTAAATAGCTCTCTTTTTTGCCCTTATGCCTTCTAATAATACACTCTTGGCATCAATATTCTAGTTTCACTTAAACATTGTACTCTTGTTTGAATAGAACATTTTAGTACGATCAAAGCCTGGGAAACGTTTAAAAACAGACCACAATTCATATTAATAAACTAAGTAAAAACATTTTTTAATTTAACAAGGTTGGAAAAACAAGGCAGTTGCAGGGAAGGCTCCACATACTAGAGGTCGAACAATGTTTAATTTTTTTGGAGCATGATAAAGCAGATGAAAGAGTAATAAACTGATCACGTGGCTGCACTATTTTGGTTGAGAGAGAATGCCAGATTGGTAAATAACTTGAATGGTTTAGTTTTTCCCCTCCATGTCTGAGAGCTGAATATGTTGCTTTATTCAAGAGATGAGAGGTTTTGTGGGGAGTCAACGTGACTATTGGATCCCAGTTCCACAC